>JAODXP020003142.1:0-32614 GCA_027497455.2 Sardinella longiceps
GATAAGTTGCTGGCGCATGGCAAGTCCGGAAGTCACAAGATATACTGGTCTGACCAATTGACAGTGTTCTGCATCATCCTGGCACTATGTTCAATACCAGCAACTGAAGTACTTAATACACATTACTAAATCACACATGGTAATACTTAAGCTCACTCAGTATAATATATGGAATAGTCTTCTAATAAACTACTTAATACACATTACTAAATCACACATGGTAATACTTAAGCTCACTCAATATAATATATGGATTAGTTCAATCACTGCACATCTAGACATCACACCAGATAAGACTAGAGGTTACATAATGCATTAGTATGCCAACTCCTACATGATCTAGTTGATCAGCTATCATAACAAAACAAATCGTGTGGATTTTACGATCATGATTGTGAAAACTTTATTATCCACAAGTGGAAATTTGTCTTTGATTTCACCATACAGTACATGCATGTAGGACAGACAAGCATCAGAAACACAGTCAGATTCAGAGTACTGCATATCATATAAAACACAGAAAAGCTTTGTATACTAGCTCACATCACATAATCACTAAAGCCATCTCAGTAACTCTTGGAAGATGAACTTTGATTGATGAAGTGGGGAATCAAAGTTGGAAATTCAAATGATAATTGAGATCACTCAACACTGGTCAGCCAATGTGTCTTACACTTGGATAATAAAAGGACACTTGGATAATAAAAGGCAGTCAGGGTATCTTTAGACATAGAGGACTGGGAGAGGGAGAGGTAGCCCATACTGTGAAGGTAAAGACAGTAAAGAATGAAGGAGAGGAGGGGGGTCAGCTCTATGTTCCCACAGCCCCGCATGCTCTCACATCACAAAGATTTTTAAACAAATTAGACCCTATTTTCCCACAGCAATATGTTCCGATAAGGGCATGATTACACCAACACAGATAATATTTATCCAGTTAGGCCTTCTGTTCACATTAGAATGGAGGATTCTGAAACTGATTCCAAAAATTATTGCTGAGGTCGTTTTTCAAAAATGATCACTGAGGTGGATGAATATAAAATCGTTGTGGAATGTGGATGCAAAACTAAACCCCACTACCTGGAAGGCACCATTGAGGGCAAATAATACCAAAGATCAAATCTTCCTTGAACTTACATAGAGGGCCTACCAGGCAGGGGTAGAAATGTGGGACTATAGTACCTGACTTTGAGGAAAGATAGAAAAAAAAAACTCTTCGAAATGTGAGAATATGGGGCTGTGGGAATATAGGGCTGTGGGAACATAGAGCTGTGGGAACATAGAGTTGTGGGAACATTGAGCTGTGGGAACATAGAGTTTTGGGAACATAGACACGCTCCGAGAGGAGGGACCAAGAATTAAACCCTGGTGGACACCATGGCAGGCAGGGGTGGCGGTGGAGCATTTGGAATTGTTTACAGTGATGTCACAATGTGTGGGTGGTACCAGGCATGCGTTCAAATTCATCTAACATATGCGAACATTTGTCGCAAACATGTTCGCATTTAACAGTGGAATTTGAACGATTTTGGGTAATGTTCTAAAAAGTTTGTTCTAAACTGTAAACGAAAATGGCAAACTGAGTAGAAATTACTCGCAGGAGGCTATTAATTTGAGACAAAGTTGTTGTGAGACACGCTGATAAAATCCAATGCTCTTGTGGATGTATTTCCAATCGGGGCACACATATTTTCTATCCAGCATAAAGGACTGTTTGTGGCGCATTACCTCCTCAGACCGTTCGCCTTTGTTCGCTAACGGTAGCCAAAAACTTGACATTAGCCAAAAACTGTTCGCCTATGTTCGCAAATGGTTGCTATGTTAGGCGGAATTTGGACGCACCTCTGTTGTGCTGGTGGGGTAGTTAAGGCACAGTAAGAGACTTCTAATAGAGATTTTAACTAAGCCAAATAGATTTCACACTCTCCCTCCTCTCTGAAGCTGTATAATATCAGAGCTTTGTATTTAGCCAGAGAGGTTTCTTTTTAAATGTTTCACATTTATCTTTAACAGGTACAGTCATCAGCTTCTCCACCGTTAGCACAGATTGCAATGCCGACTCCAGCATGCAGCGCAGCGTCTCGTACAGCAGGCCATGAACTATCAAGAACAAAATGGCACGTGGGCACGGGCATCCCATGTATGGCGTCAGTGGGCACTTGCCCCATTAGGTCTCCATACTGCACACAGTTGTCACACCTCATCATAGCAGTGATGTTACCATTATTACACTGGACAGTAGTTGTGCGAATGTTAGCTTCGGCTCCATGAGTACCCAACCTGTCTATGGCCTGATGTTCAGCACAAGCATCTAAACTACGACCAGGGAATTGTGATTCAATATTCATATCCATCTCAATACCTGTTTGTTCAAGGAGTCCTACATCTCCCCTGAACTCACCACCGTATGACTTCCTAGCGTTGGTCTTGCTCGTATAACCGCTAGCTTCACCTTTGGATTCAAACTCACTCACTCGGCACTCCTGTCTGAGTCGCCTGTTTACCCCAACAGCTTCATTTCCTGTTTTAAGATCTTTTGCTTTAGTGCAAACATGGTTATTTCCTTTCTTGCCCTTCACACTTTCTTTTAATTGCTTGCCAGCATCAATAACATCCTTGGTGGCTTTTTTTTCCAATTCTCTTTCTCATTGCGTTCCTTTGCTTTGCAGCTTTGTTCAGCTTCTTGGCAGCCTTTGCAGCGAGGGCTCCTGTGACAAAATCTCCTGTCACAGAATATGTGACCTCAAGAATAGAGTCCATAGCTCCATAGTGATCTCCTTTTTTGTGACATTTAATTCCCTGGTCGATGGCCGCTATTATTCCATAAGGACGTTTATCAATCATTCCTGTCACTAAACCATCATATGCAGCACCAGTTGAAACACCTGCTAAGCCCCCTGCTACAATGCCTGCTCCAAGTCCCCCAGTTAGTGCTCCTGCTCCAGCCACAGCTAGCGAGCGAGTGGCACCCTTCATGCACTTGTGCCCATGCTTCGGATCTCCTGCAATGTAGTGGCAAACACCTTTAGCATGGCCAACCACTGGAGTGCTGTCAATGGATTCCTCAGCTGATTTAAGCATCTTTTTCACAACCCTATCGGCTTCCTTCTCATCACCATCAATCTTGTGAATAAGAGCCCGTACAGGAGCAGCAATTACACTTCTCTCAGAGTATTCCACCCAAGTGTCTCCAGCCTTCTTCAGGAAATGTTCGCCCACACGTTTAAAACCATCATCATTTGTTATCGCTCCAATAGTACCAAACGCACTGGCTTCGGCCAACTTCACAGTGCTATCAATGGCAGTGACTACTTCCCCCACCACGGGCACTGACTGTGCTGCTCCCATTCCTGTAAACACACAAAAGAGTTATACACTTAAACAGAAACCCTGACACATTACAAAATAAGTTACCTGATCTAAATTCAGGTAGGCCACAAGTACTGTAATATCTAGACCCTCCAGGATTTTGCAATGTTGCAATCTGCAACATCAAGGCAAATTCTACCAATCCCCACAAAATTATGACCAATTTTGAAGAATCACCCCAACTTTTCCTCAACTTTCGGACCGGTTTCTTAAACTATCACCAACCACTTCAGTCCCACACAAGTAAAAAACTAAGCCAGTGGTTCTCAACCTTTTCTCAACCTTTTCGCTCAATCCCCACTTTGAAAGGCAGAAAGTTTTCATGCCACACTAACTCAATCATGTTGCAAGTAATTGGTAATGTGGACTACTACCTCCATGAAGAATTCTACTAAATTTATCTTGAAGGAGCCCCTTTTGTCACAGGGGCTTGGTCATCTCAACTTCTGCCACAACTTTTCAGAAAACTCAGCGGAATCCTAGAGGGATTGAATAGCTTTGCAGCAAAAAATACAGCAAATGTCTGCACAAGCTACTGTATTCTCTAGCAGTACAAGTCAAACCATAAAGTTTTGGATCTGAGCTGATCCATACTGATCTAGGACATTTAATTTGTCCTTAATGCACAACTGGACATACCTGATAATGTGACCCCAGTACATAATAATACAATAATTCACTGATTGATGCTAAATTATTGAAATTGACTTAATTATGCTCTAGTGATATAAACAATTAAGAGAGAACAAAGGTCATCCCAGAGGAGATACTTAGCTAGCTAGTTAGTTAGTTAATTAATTAATTAATTAATTAGTTATTTAGTCTTCATGTGTCCAGAGATGTGAAATTTGTTTTAAAGGCAGGGGGGTTTCAGCAGGTCGAGAAAATAAGTACTGTAATAATCAGCGCTATTTTTAACTAAAGGCTGCCACCACCTTTGTTGAACCGGTCCGGTCCGGTGGTCGTCCCCAGATTCCACACAGGACCCACATGTAGGCCTACAATGACTTCAATAAATGTTAACTATTCAATTCATAAAAAAGGAACCACTACTAGGTTCCAGGGGCTAAGAGAGGAATATGGGCAGGGTAGACAATCTAGTCTAAGGGGCAGTCAGCTAATAACCATAACCATCAAACATCACAGTGTGGCACTCACAATATTGCACACACCCAAAAAGGCCTCACTACAAAATAGGCTACATGGCACACTTTAGTAAGAAGCACAGCATACTACTAGGCTAATAAATAAACATGTGGCTTAATGCCCAATACACCAGTCCTAAAACATTACTGAACTACAACTAAACCACATGCGGACCATACACACAACCATAGCAGGCAACCCTCCCTTTTTCCCCACGCACACGCACACACGTACTGTACAC
The DNA here is from genome assembly GCA_027497455.2 of Sardinella longiceps. NCBI lineage: Eukaryota > Metazoa > Chordata > Actinopteri > Clupeiformes > Clupeidae > Sardinella > Sardinella longiceps. Next base: position 4,757 of record JAODXP020003142.1, read on the forward strand.
AATGCGGGCGCGCGCGCATGCACACACACACACACACACACACACACACACACACGAGGGCGCTCACACACCACACACACCGTTCATTTATCTCCAAGTAAAGGCTAAAAACAATCAAGACTTCCCTCCATCTAGAAGCAGCCGTCAAGACCCTCCCATAGTCCATAGGCAAAAAGCGAGGGAAAAAAAAAACAAGTCTCTCGCCACACCAAAGAAGCTTTTAGATCCACGCGGATTTATTAAACTTTTCTTAAACTTTGCAACACCTTATGTTTTACATAAAGGGCCAAATATTGCATTGACTTGCTTGACGCTGGAACCAAAATTGTTCTGTAGGCTCTTAACATCAATTCAAAAGTGAAAACAAAACGTTTGCATCAATTTGAAGTTAAAAATTCAATCCCCATTAACGGTTACGGTTTCATTAGTGCCTGCTCTCCCCTACTACATGCTCTCGACTCGGGAGGAAAAGAGTCTTTTGTGTGAGTGAGTGAGTGAGTGAGTGAGAGACAGACGACGTGTAGGCATAAAAACGTAGCCTAAACTATCACTCACCGAGGTAAAAGTAGCGAAGATCTCGAGCGAAAACGTTTGGATGTTCGTATTTGCAGAGTAGCCTCCTTGCACGTCCTCTCCGATGAACCGGTAATGGTAATGGGCTAAATGCGATTTCACGTATCCACTTTCAGTTTCAATTTGACAATTTCCTGAAGCCCCAGACCGGGGCTCCTTCAGCGCATGGCTACACGAATAGAAAGCAAACTTTCCCCTGAGTTACATGAATTACCACCAGTGCCTTGCGGTAGCTAAGATAACAGCAGTTAGTCCATGAGCCAAGGGGCCAAAAATGGGGTTGTCGGTATCACTGGGGGGCAAATTGGCACTATATTTTTTTGAAAGCTATGTATCTCTGGAGTATATTTTGACATGATAGCAAGTTGGATTTGGCAGCTTTGTGATTTTACAGCCCCTTATGTCCTAGTGCTTCTCCCATTGAAATACATTGAAATTCCAATCCCCTCCATAGTGTTTGTGCAATATCTCCTCAATACTTTGATGGATCTTTACCAAACTTGGTAGATTTCATCACTACTAAGGCATAATAGGATGGTCAAACATTCAAGGTGATGAGGTCAAAGGTCAAGGCCAAATGAGGTCATTCTTATAGCTACAACAAATAGTTTGTACACCATTTCAACACATTGAAGAACTTTCTACAACCCTAAAACAGAAAATCCCCATCAGGGGTAACTTATCTCAATAGGTGATCCTTGTTACAAGGTCAAAGGTCAAGATTGCATGGGGTCTAACACAAATTTTTGTTCAACCGTATTGTTCTATTGAGCTGTATCTGTTATTTCTCCTGACTTCCTCACTCCAGTTTCCACATTTATTTTCTTCAATGTGCCATGTTGATAATGAACTTCGTTAGAGGTCATATTTTAAAGGTCAAGGTCGGCGTAAGTCCAACCTTTTAGAACTTTGCGCTAGTTTTCTGCGTTATGAATATAGCAAAATGGGGGGGGGGGGGGGGGGAGTTAGGGTTACCTTTAAAATTGCAGACCAAAATGTCTGAATGCCAAAAAAACATACAACTGATTTAGCTATAACCAAATCAATCAAACCAAATCAAGCGAGCACAATAAGTAAGGAAACCGAGCACAGAAAGTAAGGAAACTTGACTTTGACCCATTATCTCCACTTTAGCAATGCCAATCAGTAAGATGTTTTTTTTATCATTTTCATCTTTGATTTGTTACCTTTACAATGAGGTATAGTATGAAGGCATGGGGCAATCACTGAATGACCAACACAGCCAAATGTGTGAGTAGTGCCAATCAATAATGTGCCAAAATGGCCAGTATTAGTGTTCTGCTGCCAGTCGTCTCGTTTTGGGCTTTAAGTGCTGCCAGGTCAGTGTCAGTCACTGGTGTGCCCTGAGTATGGGTTCTGCAACTTGGTGGGTTTGTGGTTTCTCCAAGCAGCAACACTGGTGGAAAGATGCCAAATTTGTTCCAGGATGACCTGAGATGGCCTGTACAATATGGCAAACCGAGGCTGGTATCCCAGCATATAGAGCGGTAGCATCATTTGGTGTCAGTCCTGGTACCATTAACAAACTTTGGTCCAAGTTCCATGACACTGTGGAAGTCAAAGACAGACCAAGAAGTCTAATTTCTGTGGGCAATCTTCAATGCTCCAAGCAATAAAGGCTATACCAACAGAATAGCATAGGCCATTTTGGCACATTTTTGGTTGGCACTACTCACATGTTTGGCTGCATTGCTCATTCCATGATTGCCTGATGCTTACAAGCTATACCTCATTGTAAAGGTGAGAAAACCACGATGAAAATGATGTAAATCACTTTACAGATTGGTAATACTAAAGGGGAGATATAATGGGCTAAAGTCAAATTTCCTTACTTTTTGTGCTTGGTTTATTATGTAGGCCTACAGTATGATGGCTTGTACAAGGTGTTGAGGAAGGTGATATATAGCATATTTCATGTCTGATCATATCTGACATTTATCGTGATTATCTGTGGCAAGTTTTGTGGAGATTCGTCAAAGGGTTCTGGAGATATCGTACAAAAATCAGGAAATTACCTGAAAATACCGATTTTCCCATTCATTTCAATGGGAAAACTACTTAAGGGGCTGTAAAATAACAAAGCTGCCAAATCCAACTTGCTATCATGTCAAAACATACTCCAGAGATGCATAGCTTTCAGAAAAATATAGTGCCGATTTGCCCCCCCCCCAGTGATACCGGCAACCCCTCTGGCTCATGGACTAAGTAGGTTGTAAGGTTGTCAGATGTAACTACAATTTGAGACCTAACCTGGCTCCGTTATTCCGGTGCCTGGAGCACAGTCTGCTTTCTCATTGGTGAGGTTGAAACACCAAGAAACAGAAAACAAATCTACCTTCATGTGACAAGACAGGTTAGCAAAATAGTTAACAAAATAGTTTTCTTTTTTGTAGCCTTTTTCTTTTTGTAACCTTTTTTGTAACACAGACAGCAATGTGGCATTTGCATAACATCAAATAACAATATTGAGTGACTTTATTTAACTTAGGTATAAAAGGAGACAGCATAGGATTTTCCAACAAATATATTCTTCCATATTATATTAATGTTAATTGTACTAGGCCAATGTAATAGGCTATAGGCTATCAATTTAATTCTGAAATATATGTAGCCAGTGACGTTCCGCAGCTAGCTGGCATCCGTTAAGCCTACATATATGACATCAACAATAATATTGTTGTTGTAATAGCAGAAATAAATATGAATGCATCATAATGATGAGTGAAATTGTGCTTTGCTTTTTCACCAAAAGGGTTTGTGGGCTGACTAGAAATGCATATAGACAAGACCAGCTCAGTGAGTGAGTGTGTGTGTGTGTGTGTGTGTGTGTGTGTGTGTGTGTGTGTGTGTGTGTGTGTGTGTGTGTGTGTGTGTTACTGTGGCAGGTCAGAGTGTGCACTATGAATAATTGTAATGCTGTGCTGTGCTCGCAGGGTTTAGTTAAAAGTAACAATGGAATGTAACATATAGACTGTTCTCAATTTAATAAACATTCTTAAAAATTTTATGTAAATATGACGAGCTGTAGACACTATGAATATGAATACTGTATGAATAGGCTACAGTATTTCAGACCCTGCATGCGATTGTGGATGAATGTTTGTGATTGCAGATTCATTTCCATCATCAGTGTTTAGAAGGTTTATTGACATCTAAATTCATCTCCTTAAGTGGCAGTTTAGTTTCTGTGCAATGGTGGTCCATTTCTCCTGAAGGGGTCATCGGGAGGGTGGTTAGGTGTCTGGAGATGTTTGTATGTTGCTGGTGTTGCGTTTACAGTCTACCTGCTCATCACCTTATCACAATTCAGAACAGAGACGCTTCTCTACGGCTAACTTTTGAAGAACCTTTGACAAAACATTGAAATAACCATCTCACCTTCCTTATAATTAAGCTAAAATCTGCTCTGAGTCTATTTTCTGCTCAGGGTGTGCTGAAGGGCACCTCAGGGTGTACAAGCACCCATTAAGAAGAGCTCAGGCAACAGGTGTCTTTACACTCTACCAAGGGTAGAATTAGATTTATTTTAAAATAGCAAAAAGCACAAAAAGTAAAAAACTACAAGAGTAAAAAGCAGAGACACAGTCAGATTCAGAGTACTGCATATCATATGAAACACAGAAAAGCTTGATATACTAGCTAATATAATTTCATCTTCATGCCTCCGTTGAAAGGGGCGATTTGAAGGGCTGAAAGCACACTAGCCCTTCATCTGGAAAGTAATCAAACACACTACACTTACACGGGAACGCACAAAACAGAGTGTTAGGGCTAAACTCAAGGGGAAGTGGTAGAAATGGCACAGGGCCTTAGAATAGAGATTTTAACTAAACCAAATAGATTTCATACTCTACCACCTCTATATAATATCAGGGCTTTGTATTTAGCCAGAGAGGTTTTTATTGTTAAAGGTATTGCATTTATTTTTAGTCAGGGGCGTAGCACCAAATATGGGCCCTGTGCAGAAGCAACAGCAATGGGCCCCCTTCACCACCTAGAATACAATTTCAGACTCCTCAAGTGCCTATCCACCTTTTGGGGCCTTGCTAACTCTGTCCTCCATCTCCCCCCACTACAACGCCCCTGGGTACAGTCATCAGCTTCTCCACAGTAAGCACAGATTACACCAAATCCAGCATGCAGTGCAGCACCACGTACAGCGGGCCAGGACTTATCAAGAACAAACTGGCGCGTGGGCACGGGCATCCCATGAATGGCGTCAGTGGGCACTTGGCCCATTAGGTCTCCATACTGCACACAGTTGTCACACCTCTTTAAAGCTGTGAATTTACCTTTGTTACACTTAACAGTAGTTGTGCGAATGTTAGCTTCAGCTCCATGAGTACCCAACCTATCTATGGCCTGATGTTCAGCACAAGCATCTAAACTACGACCAGGGTATTGCGATTCAATATTCATATCCATCTCGATACCTGTTTCTTCAAGGAGTCCTACATCTCCCCTGAACTCACCACCGTATGACTTCCTAGCGTTGGTCTTGCTCGTATAACCACTAGCTTCGCCTTTGGATTCAAACTCAGCCACTCTCAGCTCTTGTCTGAGTCGCCTGTTTGCCCCGTAAGCTTCATTTCCTGTTTCAAGGTTTTTCGTTTTAGTGTAAACATGGTTATCTCCCTCCACATTCTTCACAGTTTTTTTCAATTGTTTGGCTGCATCAGTAACATCCTTGGTGGCTCCTTTTCCGATCTCCTTTCTCATTGCTTGCCTTTGCTTGGAAGCTTTGTTCATCCTCTTACCAACAGCATCTGAAGCAGCGCATCCTGTGGCAAAATCTCCAACCAAAGAGTATGAGACATTTATCACAGAGTTTAAAAGTCCATGGGCATCTCTTTCTTCGTGACATTCAATTCCCTTGTCGATGGCCGCTATTATTCCATAAGGACGGTTTTCATTTTTTACTGCACTTTCAGTCACTGTCACTACAGTATCGTATGCAACACCAGTTGAAACTCCTGCTAAGCCCCCTGCAACAACTCCTACTCCAACCCCCCCCTGTCAGCGCTCCAGCTCCAAGCACAGCCAGCGAGCGAGTGGCATCCTTCATGCAGTCATTCCCATGCTCTGTATCGCCTGCTATGTAGTGGTAAACACCTTTTGCATGGCCAACAACTGGAGTGCTGTCAATGACTTGCTCAGCTGATTTAACCATCTTGTTCATAATCCTATCGCCTTCCTCGTCATCACCATCGATCTTGTTAATAAGAGCCCGTACAGGAGCAACGAGTACGTTTCTCTCAGAATATTCCACCCAGGTGTTTCCAGCGTCCTTCAGGAAATTTTCACCCTCACGTTTAAAGTCATCATCATCTGTTATCAGTCCAATAGTAGCAAACGTAGCAGCTTCAGCCAACTTCACAGCGCAATCAAGGGCAGTAACTGCTTCCCCCACCAAAGGGACTGACTGTGCTGCTCCCATTCCTGTAAGAACACAAAATAACTATACACTTAAACAGAAACCCTGACCCATTACAAAGGTAAGTTATGTAATCTAAATTCAGGTAGACTTCAATTACAGTAATATCCAGACCCTCCAGGGTTTTGCAATGTTGCAATCTGCAAAATCAAAGCAAATTCAACCAGTCCCCACAAAATCATCAATTCGAAGAATCACCATGACTTTTCCTCAACTTCAGGGCCATAAGCTGCCTATCACCACCAACCACTTCAGTCTCTTGCCAGTGAAAGACAAAGACAAGTCTGTGTATGATTCATTCATTTGAATTTCAATTAAGAATGAAATAACAATAAAATGAAAAAACTACTTCTTATGGCTTAAATGCCAGGCTAATGTTTTCTGATAACAAAGCAAGATATCCCAATCCCATTGTTAAATATTTTCTAATTTAATGTATTAACAAAATGAAAAAAAAAAAAATAATAATAAAAATTCAACCTAACTTTTTCAAATGTTTAAAATGTATGCAAATTTGCACATATTCATTAATTTATTTGGTAGGGACCATGCCTATTTATGAACGTTGTTGTACACCCATGTAAATAAATCTGCCAGAATTAGTCAAATGACTACTTTTCATCTGTAGTCCCCTGACAAGTAACATAAAAACATATCTAAAGAAGACAAAAGACAATAAAACATGGACACCGCCAAAGCAGATACTATGAGAACATGGACATCACCAAAAAAATCTTACCTCACTCACGTCAGATGTAGCGCTACGCGCGTTCATCTGATATTCAGCGATAGACGAATTATTTCAGGAGCCAGAAATCCTTGAATCTAACTGGGCATCAATTTAATGTCCATCAATTTAATTGACGTACACTGCAGCCAACCACATCGAAACCAACCGAAGATGCACGTTACGTTTGTTGGATTGGTTGGATTCAAAACAGTTGCTTCTTCGCTACGTCACACCCTCTACAGCAGCCAGCGGCCCTGATTGGTCCGGTTAGAGAATAATGGCTTGAAATCTCTCTGATGGGCTTCAACATCAGATCGTTGCGCGGAAGTGCCTTACGAAAGTTACGTAGCGCATGATCTGACGTGAGTGAGGTAAAAAAAAATCTACACCAAGGCAGAGAATTAAACATAGATGCAGACAAACAAGCGGGAGTTATGTGTAAGGGGGGGGCGGGGGGTGTTAGAGTCCTGAGTTTATGTGGGAGGGGGGGCAGCAGGGAATGGGGAATTTCAAACAGCATAGACTCAACATGAGCGCAATGACGAACTAGCACTTTACATTGAGTCACCAGGGCCTTAGATCTTACTTTCTGTGTTAAGTGCTTGTTCACTTCTGCGTTTGTTCTGTGCCGTTCCTTTCACTTGCTAACTAGTGCTTTTAGCAGGCTCGTTCAATAGGGCTATGGTTGAAATCACTTTGGAGCAACAGTTTAATTAGCACATTTAAACAAAACAGAGAACTTGCAATGCATTTTTTTCATATTTATGCGCGTAATCAACTGGTGATATTTCATGGTGTCTATAAGTCTAAAAATTTATCCTGTTAACCTGTTGTGTCTCGCCCTAAAGCACTTACCGGAGTCCAGATAGAATGCTGAGAAATAGTGTAGGGAACTTGTGTCCAGCAACAGCTGAGATGAACCTCACGGCTGGTTCTGAAACTGCCTGTGAAATGATCCACCCTCTCAGCACTCTCCCTTTTGTAGCTGCAGTCAGGCACAGCGTCAGAGATCTACATTCCAGAGATACTTCTTGAGGACTCACTTCCCGGAGTCATGAGGGACGTGCCGAATATGGCGAGGGTTTTGCAGGCTGATTGCCAAGTGGGGGACTTTTCCTCAGTCATATTACTTACAAACAGTGCCTTCCTGTAGTGAATGTGAAAGGTTAATGTTGGTCCATATGAGTCAGAAGTAGCCTGACTATCCCAGATGCTAATATTAGACAATTCTGGATAGTCTCTTTCCATTATATAGTTTGTTTAGAGGGTACATCTGCAAAACTTAACAAGGCAAAGGAAACCACTGTGAACACTTGGTTGAATATAGCTACTGCCCTTAAAGAGCTTCTATAGTTTGGTATAGGTTGCCTGCCAGCATGAGTTGTGTGTTGTGTTCTGTTTTATAATTTTAGAATTATTATTTTTATTATTATTTTGTGTAGTATTTTTTCTCATCATTGTTACTGTCCATCCTTATAGTATACAGTATGTACATGTCCTTAATGTGCTTTTTTGGAAAACTTTAATAAAAAATATAATCACAAAAAAAGAAGTAGCCTGACTATTTTTTTATTTTATTTATTTTGTCATTTTATTTGTAGGGGACCATGTACAGTTTTTAACATAAATGTTTCCATCTGATGCACTGTACCAGAGTTAGCCTTAGGCTAGTTTACATCTGGAGTCCCCCTGGCAGGTCACAATTACACATCAACACAGTACAACAGACAAACAAAAAAGACAATGTACACAAGACCAAAACAAAACAAAACAAAAAACTGACAAAACACACGATTCTATTTTGCACACCATCTTAGCCATTTGCCATAACAGAAGTGTGGTGACCACAACTCTGATCTGGTGGTCTGTCCCTGATGAAATACAAAACTCACTTTGTGCCTGGTTTTCTAAGCTATAACATTACTTATTTTAATGTTGATTGCAAAAAATATGCATTTTCTCAGTTCCCTTGGGGATCATTTCTGATCTGTCCTGATCTCAACAACCTTATTCATCAGGCTCCGTCAGTTTGTTCCTGGGAGCTCAGCCTGCATTTCATTGGAATTTTCTCACCACAATTCCCTCCCCCTACTCTTCAAACTTCAGCATCCTCCTAGAACATACTGCTCTCTGACCCTCACTCAAATTAAGTATGACAATTAACTTGCTTTCCTCAGGAATCTCTAAAAAGTCTAAATAGATGTGACAAGAGAAGACCCACATACACACATGATTTATTTTTGTAACCTTTATTGAACACAAAAATGACATTATGGCAAGGACCAGATGATCAGGGTTAGTATTCGGTATATACACATGTGACTGAGAGAGAGAGAGAGAGAGAGAGAGAGAGAGAGAGAGAGAGAGAGAGAGCTAGCTAGAGATGCATATGCAGGAATCCCATGAACAAAAAATGAATGGTGCATGAACAAAATTAACTAGAGAATGCATATACTAGGAATCCCATGAACAAAAAAAACACTGAAATTGGTGCGACTGAATCAACCCAAATTAAATACATATGAATGGTCCATACATAGAAAACCCTTTTTGTTTTAATAGTATTCCAGGCAGAAGTCAGATAAATAATTATAAATATTGGGCGACATGAATTGCTAAATACAGCCCTTTTAAAAAATATATGGGCAATTCCACGAAAAAGTAAACCTCACCTTAAAACTTCAAGTCTCATCTACACGGACATACAAATTCTTTCAGAAAACTTCCAATACAAAAAAGCATTGCCTCGATGTAAAAAATCATCAGAGCAAGTTTCGAAAGGGTATCTATTTGTTAATTTTTTTACCCTATTCAGCCATAATGTAAGTCTATGGAGGGGCTTATAATGGGCATAAGTGGGTTATAACACACACAAAGCTGCAATGCTATCAGTTATTTTTTATTGTTTTATTACTATTTCTGTCGTTATAGGTTAAAATCCACCATTCAAAATTGTTTTGTATCGTTTTGGAAGGTTTTTCCAGGCGTCACGTCCATAACGTCACATCCATAACGCCATTTCTCCCGATGAAAACCAACTTTTTTACATTTAAATTTGAAATTAAGTCTTTCTCTGTCTTTACTGAGGTGTCCTCTTTGGTGTGAATGTAGTAATATTTACATTTCTGTAGAAATTTCACACACTACACAGCAAAAACTACTCTCTCTCAAAAGTTTGTCCGTTTTTCGTCACGTCCATAACGCAAATTGAAAGGCTCATATTCTTATAATGTAAATCATGATATTATTTTTTTTTGTTTGCCTATATTCAGCCATGGAGTTTGCATAAGAATATGAACAAAATTGTGAAATACTGCTAGGTTTGCGGAGGTTATGTGGCATTTTGTTCATCAATAATGCATGAAAATGTCACGTCCATAACGCTGGAATTGCCCATATATATATGTAGGCATATTTAAAAGCATATTCAAACTCTGTAGCAACCATTATTAAATATACTCACTAAAGTTGGCATGATTGAATAAAACCTATATAATGAATGCACATTTGGCTTCTAAGATGTTATTTCATCAAACATCAGTCTGGAGGGCCCTCATGAGGACCCTCTGTGCATCATCAGCAAGGTCCTCCAGACATTTATCCAGCATTTTCTTTGTTATGCCAAAAGACATGGCTGCTGCAGTAACAGAACCTATGAAGGGAATGAGACTCACAACCTCCTCTACTACCATCGCTGTGGCCATTCCTGTTCCTGCTCCTAAACTATACAGTATCTTTTTCAGCATATCAGCACTGAACTCCTTGTTCAGAGGAGACCGGAGACAAGCCTTAAACTCTTCTACTGGAACCCCTGTCTGTTGGGAGAGATTTTCCAGAGCCTCTTTATTCAGATCAAAGGCTTGGAAATATGTTGCGATTTCACTCATTAGTATTGACAAATCTGCAATGATAGAGAGGCCTGGAATAGGGGCTGCTGCTACACCAGCAGACAGCAGTGCCCACATCCATGTTCTAGCCTGCAGAGCTTCCTTCTTCTTCTGGTGGATCTCCATGGTGACATTTGGCAGAATTAGTAGAAATTTGTCTCGCTTGTGTTTAGGGAGCTCCATCTCTATGGTCTGCTGCAGAAGATTGAAGTCATAGCGGCCAAGTTCAAATCTGGAGATGAGGAAGACCTTTGGGGATTCAAAACCAGCCTTCTGAAGTTCTTAAAATAAAATGAATAATATTCATAGTGATTCTGATATATCATAAAACAATGTACATTCTTGTATGAATGCATTTCAGTTTACAATGCTGAATCATAGATCAACATAGTAATGACAAAGCTACGTCTTTTTGTACTATATGCTCTGTCCAAATGAGTCACAGTAAATGAAGGGTTGATCTCTTACCATTTATGCAGTTTTGTCGGATTTTTTCGAGAAGCTCAACTTTCTGTTTCAATCTCAGTTCCTTCAGTTTCTTCTTCAGCTGCTCTGCATTTATATCGTTATCAATCTTGGAGCGAACAAAGTAGAATTTTTTCCCCATTGCTTGAATATTCTTAGCCAGGTCAACACTACTGTTCTTAAAACGGGTAGATGTAATGATAATGAAGAAATCATATTGAGAAAATTTTACTTTCTCCAAATACTCCTCAGCTTTAAAACTGGGGGTTCCAATCCCTGGAAGATCCCAGAAAATGACATTTTGGTGCTGAGGGTGACTGTAGGGTGTGGGGTCCATGGTTGTCTCCACATAATCTGATTTAGCAGACAGCTCATCTTCGTCTCCCAAGCCTCGGATGGCATTCACAAATGAGGATTTACCATCACCACCATCCCCAGTGATGGCAATATTCAGCTGTATGCTATCTAAATCATCAAAGTATTTCTGAAGCTCTTTTACAGCACATGCCATATTTTGTTCTTTCAGGGTCTCAGAGAACTTCTTGGCTGCTTCCGCCTCTCTAACACTTACAATGTTTGCCATGATGATCTTGATCTGCAAAATGATAGAAGAGAGATGTTGAAATATTTCTCTTAAGTCATATTGAAAAACAATGTAGGATCCTTTATTAATATATTTAGCCTAAATTAACAAGTATTCTAATATTTAACACCCTTTCTGGGGCGCTTAGACTTTTTTCCCCCATGTCACCATGTTTCACATGTAATATGCAGTTAAAAAATAGATATCATTCCCAAATTTCTTGTCAGTAAAATTCAAAATTCATTGTTAATTATTTTATTTTCATTAAATACCCTGTTTTGCGCTGACACATTGTGGTGTGGTGCATTTCATCATATGGCATGGAACCATGTCATTTGGTGTGCGATCAAATAATCACAAAAAAACGTCATTAAAAAAGACTTTCTAACTGACAAATCATGACAACATCAATAGTGTACAAAGGAAATGACATCTGCAAGAATCTCAATAATTTTGAGCAACTTCTTACAAAGAATGTCAGAAATACACTAAAATTTCTGGTTAGACTTCAGACCATCCTCCTCCTTGACATAATAACTTGTTGAATGTTATGTTTTTATCCTAAATATTAACAAGCAAATGTTGCATATCAAAGCAAACATGATTAAAAAGAACATTGACGTACTGCAAATGAAAGAAGAAAGAAATACCTAATTTTTATTTTATATGTCACACCATATGACAATTTTAGGCACTACCTTCACAAATTCATATATAAATACATATTTTAATTAAAAAACGTAAAAAGCATTTATGTATTGGTTAAGTCTAGATTCACAGCAACACACTTAAACACTTTTTAGGGATGATATTTGAAGTTTTTTTAAAAATCCTTTTTTCAGGCTTAGCCTATTTGTCATCCATCCACCCATATGCGAACTGTTGCAGCAGCCAAGAAAGATGTTTCACTCAACACATACACAAAACATATATGACTGGTTTCCTGTGTCGGCCTATTTCAGACATTAACAAGAAACGACAGACATAAGCCCTATTCGCACGGGATTAGTATTACCTATGAACCTCTGGTGATTTGTAATAATTGCGGAGGATGTCTGTGATCTTAGTCCCGTGCGAATGCGCCATGTCTGTAATTTGTAAAGTAAAAATTCCACCGAAAATTACCTACCATATTTCGCCAAACACAGACATCCTGTGATAATACTAGTCCCGTGCGAATCTGCATCTCAGTGATTGGGCGGTGTATGTTGTTTTTGTAGGGCGCCTTTTTTCAAATTTTTCCGGGTTCAGTAATGGAAGTTGCCGTTGAAATTGTGAATACCAATTTTGAGAGGGTTTTAGGTGCAAAAAGTGTCTCTCGGCGAATTATATGGAGACACATCCGCGGAAAGAGATCCACCAAAAGGACGAAATTTCGCAAGACTTGACGTGGATGACATGTGTAGCAGCATATAGTATTATCTATTAATTACCTAAATCTATATGTGAGCAAAAAATAAAATATGAGCAATATTGACAGCTATCTGGTTTCTAGCTTTGACATCATATCCGGGCCTTAATGTCAGTAAATTCGTGCAAAATGCAGACTTCGCTTATCCTGTGCGAATGCGCCACAAGAAACACAGAGGTGGGGAGGTAATTTACAAATTGCCGACGTCCCCAGGTATTTGTAATCCCGTGCGAATAGGGCTAAACACAAGATTGCAGTTTTGGTTGCAATATGGGATAATAGTCTACTATTGGCTGTTGTATGATGTATGCACAACATAGGTAATCAACAAAGATATTGGTTAATGAATAGTATTTTATAAAACAGTAATACAAGACATAAATTTACATAAATATTTCTTCAGGAGCATTTTGAACTCATACTTTGAGACCTAATTGCAAACACATGCAAAAAATAATAATATATTGACAAATGCTGGCTAGTTTTTCAGAAATTTTGAACTAAGTTCACTGCTCCAAAAATGAACTAGTTCAGTTATTTGTTATGTTGCAAGGCATGAAATCCCCCCCCAACCCCCTTCCTTCCCCTGTTTAAGAAAACATAAACACCAAGTAAACATGTTTCATGGTAACCGTCAGTGCACTTTGAAACTTGTTAGAATAACGCATAACAAGTTTCATAACAGGCTTCAACATTATTTGTGATTTGATTAAGCCAATTTCCTTAATTAGCCTTCCCAAGGCAAATGGAAGAACTTAAAGTAGCCTATGGGTTGCATATTTAAAAAAATAAGTAATTTACTTACTTTTTATTTAGCTCAGTCAGGAAAAAGATAACGTTGCAACTGTTGAAAAAAAAAAAAAAAAAAAACATTTGCATAATAAATTAAGGAATAAATGCAAACCCTAGAAAACCAGGTCCTTCAAATGAAAACTCATAACCACTATGTTAAATCTGCATAGTCTGTTAAAAGTAACCAAGGACAAAAAAGGACAAACCAGAATGAAACTTGTTCACCTTTGTTGGTGCCCACCTGTTGAAAATATAAGACAATGCAGAACAATGGAGACATGCGAACTGTTGCAGCAACACGTACACATACACAAAACAAATGACTGTGGTTTCCTGTGGAACAAGCCACACCTAAATCTTCCTGTGTCGGCCTATTTCAGACATTTACAAGAAACGACAGACAACTACAACATTGCAGTTTTGGTTGCAATATGGGATAATAGTCTACTATTGGCTGTTGTATCTTATGATGTACGCACAACATAGGTAATAAAAATGATTAATGATTAATATTTTATAAAACAGGAATAAAATACATTCATTTCTCTGATTTTTTTTTATATGGTATGGGAAAGATATGGAGGCTACAATTTCTGGTGTACTTTATGTTAAGGTCAAAAGGTCATGACATTTTAGCTTGCTTTTACATCAAATCTGAGGATCCAGATTTGGATTCCTTTGACAATTTCCAACCCAGAAATACCATTGTTTTGATGATAGACCCTCTGGTTACTGAGATATGGGGGTTCAAATATGAGACGCCGACCCCATTTTGGCATTTTTGGCAAAATTGGGCAGGCCATAACTTGACAACCGTTGGTCCAACATGGCTAATATTTGGAAATTTGTCTTTGCCAGCCTAGATGACCCTATAGACCAAATTCCAGCAAAATCTGAACTGGTGGGGTGTAAGCCATTGGGCGATTTGACACGGAATGACCCATTTTCACTCTACTGAATGGCGGCCATCCTGAATTTCAATGTCAAAACTAGGTTTGATGATTAAAATGATGTCAGATTTGGAATCCTCATGGTTGACTTGTATGAAAAAGTGCCTTCATACATGATTCTAGGTCATCCAGATCAAAAGTTATTTTTTAAAGATGGCGCCGGGCGCCATTTTGAATTTGGCTCTCTAGCAAAAAATGCCGGGATTTTTGGGAGGGACATGGGTGCTAAATCTTTTCTAAAGGGTCCATAGAGGTCAAATCAATCATCAAAACATTGTTGCCAGAGGATGGTCACAGAACCTCATATTACGACTGGACTATGAATTTCAATGTCAAAACTAGGTTTGATGATTAAAATTATGTCAGATTTGGAATCCTCATGGTTGACTTGTATGAAAAAGTGCCTTCATACATGATTCTAGGTCATCCAGATCAAAAGTTATTTTTTAAAGACGGCGCCGGGCGCCATTTTGAATTTGGCTCTCTAGCAAAAAATGCCGGGATTTTTGGGAGGGACATGGGTGCTAAATCTTTTCTAAAGGGTCCATAGAGGTCAAATCAATCATCAAAACATTGTTGCCAGAGGATGGTCACAGAACCTCATATTACGACTGGACTATGAATTTCAATGTCAAAACTAGGTTTGATGATTAAAATGATGTCAGATTTGGAATCCTCATGGTTGACTTGTATGAAAAAGTGCCTTCATACATGACTCTAGGTCATCCAGATCAAAAGTTAATTTTTAAAGATGGCGCCGGGCGCCATTTTGAATTTGGCTCTCTAGCAAAAAATGCGGGGATTTTTGGGAGGGACATGGGTGCTAAATCTTTTCTAAAGGGTCCATAGAGGTCAAATCAATCATCAAAACATTGTTGCCAGAGGATGGTCACAGAACCTCATATTACGACTGGACTATCACCCTCCCTGAATTTCAGAAACTGTGACTGAACAACTTCTATGTCAAACTTTAGTATAAATCATATTATTATTTGAGTTTCATCAGTATCTCATTAAAGCTGTATTTGGCAAGTCTACGTAATTCCGAGACTTGGGCAAAAAAAATTCTAAATCATACAACTCTCTGGTCCCCCCAGTCTCTACTATGCTTGTCAACAGCCTCTCAAACCCCTCCCCCACAGTTTGGCCAAGTTCCCCTTGGCACCACCAAGTGAATTAAAACCGAATGATTGTGGTGAACCACTTAACCTGTGCAAGCTGGTAGGAATGCCACATTGTGGTAAATCTGTGTCATCTAGCCTGAACACAGAAATATGAGCATGCAACTGCACTTATGATTCACCCAGTGCAGTTTTCTCAATGAAGAAAAAACCCTATTATGGGCGCCATCATCATCCACCTGACAGTCCACATAACAGGCTTTTAATCAGCAAATCGAAAAGGGAACACGACAGTGCAGCAACAGTGCGTGCAAATTTAGGCAACAAACAGCGATACAGATTTAAAGCCACAAGCGGCGATGCTGGGCACTCGCACGTGTTGTTCGTGTTTTTGCGTTCTACTTTCAATTATCATTATATTAGCTTACTACTCTACTTAAGTATTTTTTTTAGAAGGGTTTGAAGACTTTGGCTTAATTAATGAGGCAGCCAGTGTTGGGAAAGTTCACTTTTTACTATAGTGCTGGCAAAATTAACTGATTAACTCAAGTGATTTATCCAAAAAAATTAAGTAAGATTAGAAAAAAAATAACTCAGATTAATCCTGATGGCTATGGTTCCATGGTCATGGCATATATTACGTTCAATTTCAGATAGAAAACAGCTTGGCTATCAAGTCAAACTTGACAAAGACTATGGCCTAGCTCCTGAATGTCCAACAACAGCAAGGGGTTAATGTTTGGGGGATTTGTGTGGGTAGAGAATAGGTGTGAATTGCCCCATTTGAGAAGAACAAAGCCAGCTATTTAGCATCAAGGTATCTCCAGGGCAAAATAAGGATCCAACATACCCTTATTTAATAATTGCAAAATTGTGTAATTAATGATATAATTTTTCGTTTGACAGCACTACTTTTTACATTAACGAGTTAAGTTTATAGTGCACAAATTTTAAAATGAACTAGGCCTAGTTCAGATCATCAGTTCATTTTTCAAAAATTTTGAACTAAGTTCACTGCTCCAAACACACAGGAACTAGTTCAGTTCATTTTTTATGTTGCAATGCATGAAATTTCTACCTCTTCCAACCCCCCCTCCCTTACTGTCTTTCCTATGCCTGGTTAGTGAGTGAGAGCAAGAACACAAAAACAAATGAGTGTGCAACTAAGAAAACAGAAACGCCCAGTAAACATGTTTCATGGTAACCATCAGTGCACTTTGAAACTGTTAGAATAGTGCATAACAAGTTTCATAACAGGCTTCAACATTATTTCGGTAATTAGCCTTCCCAAGGCAAATGGAAGTTAAAGTAACCTATGGGTTGCATATTTAAAAACAAGTAATTTACTTACTTTTCATTAAGCGCAGTCAGGAAAATAAAACGTTGCAACTGTTGAAAAAACATTTGAATAATCAATTAAGGAACAAATGCAAACCCTAGAAAACCAGGTCCTTCAAATGAAAACTCTTTAAAGATTAAGCAGATTGAACATAGTGGTTATAAGAAACCAATGACTAAAAAGGGAAAAAGAGTGTCATTTTGACAAACCAGAATCAAACTTGTTCACCTTTGTTGGGTACCCTCCTATTGAAAATATAAGATAGCCCAGCACAATGCAGAAATGCGAACTGTTGCAGCAACTAAGAAAGATGTTTCACTCAACACATACACAAAACATATGACTGTGGTTTCCTGTGGAACAAGCGACAAGCCGAGTCTTCCTGAGTAGGCCTATTTCAGACATTTACAAGAAACGACAGACAACTACAATATTGTGTAGCCTAGGCTATTGTATCTTGGCTATTGCAGTGTTTCTCAAACCTTTTCAGACCAAGGACCACTTTGCACCAAAAAAATTTTCAGGGACCACCTACCCTCGCGCCCCCTCACCAAGTCGCATGCTGCTACCCCTTACCCTTTGACCAAATCAATAGGCATTTCTAAATTGCCATTTATGGGCACTTCAAATTCTGATAGCTTGAAGTTTTAAATGTACATTTCAGGCCTGCTAGTATTCATTGAGGCTTTGACATTATGTGTGATTTGATAAGGCGAATTGGTAACACTTTAATTTACAACCTCTGAAGTACTGGGTAAGTATTAGGTAGGAGTGGTGTAACAAAATGTTTGCTGGAATAACCCATGTTCACGCTTTATTTTACAGCCCATGAAGTACTGAGTAAGTACAAGTAAGAACAACGTAACAAAACAGAACTTAATGTGTAATATTGCCATAATTATAAAATAAGTGTGGGGTAGCCTGGATGCAGAAGCGTATAGGAAAGCCAGGGTTGGATCAACTTGGATGCACTTCATTTTACAGCCCGCGCATCCAATATTAGGGTGTAGTTACAAGTAACTTTGGGCTATCTAGGTTATTCCACGGTACTTATTCTTTACTTTCCAGTAGGGTAGCTTACTCAAGAGGTGTGACATATAGCCAGAGGCAACGGTTTGACAAAGATGCCATTTATTTACAACATAGAATGAAAATAATTATTCCTTTGCATGAAATGAAAGGTCTAAGCAAAGCGAAGAGGCTCACAACAGCCTCCTTACCGTGAGAGCTACCAACATGACAGAAAATAAAACTGTTAATCAACAACAGCAAGGGATCCAGGCTACCCCCCACACTTATTTTATAATTATGACAATATTACACATTAAGTTCTGTTTTGTTACGTTGTTCTTACTGTTACTTACACAGTACATCACAGGCTGTAAAATAAAGCGTGACCCGTGTGTTATTCCAGCAATTTATCCTTTGATACTTTTTTGTTACACCATTCTTACTTAATACTTACCCAGTACTTCAGGGCTGTAAATCAAAGCGTTTCCATCAAATTTCATGAGTTAATTAACCTTCCCAAGGCTAATGTAGGAAGTTAAAGTGGCCCAGTTGCAGATTTAAAAATAAGTAATTTGCTTACTTTTTATTTAGCTCAGTGGTTATGAGTAGCTTCATTTCGACAAACCGTAATGAAACTTGTTCACCTTTGTTGGTGCCCACCTGTTGAATATCTAAGATAATCTAAAAATTGCGAACTGTTGCAGCAGCTAAGAAAGATGTTTCACTCAACACATACACATACACAAAACATATGACTGTGGTTTCCTGTGGAACAAGCCACACCTAAATCTTCCTGTGTCGGCCTATTTCAGACATTAACAAGAAACGACAGACAAACACAAGATTGCAGTTTTGGTTGCAATATGGGATAATAGTCTACTATTGGCTGTTGTATGATGTATGCACAACATAGGTAATCAACAAAGATATTGGTTAATGAATAGTATTTTATAAAACAGTAATACAAGACATAAATTTACATAAATATTTCTTCAGGAGCATTTTGAACTCATACTTTGAGACCTAATTGCAAACACATGCAAAAAATAATAATATATTGACAAATGCTGGCTAGTTTTTCAGAAATTTTGAACTAAGTTCACTGCTCCAAAAATGAACTAGTTCAGTTATTATTTGTTATGTTGCAAGGCATGAAATCCCCCCCCCCAACCCCCTTCCTTCCCCTGTTTAAGAAAACATAAACACCAAGTAAACATGTTTCATGGTAACCGTCAGTGCACTTTGAAACTGTTAGAATAACGCATAACAAGTTTCATAACAGGCTTCAACATTATTTGTGATCTGATTAAGCCAATTTCCTTAATTAGCCTTCCCAAGGCAAATGGAAGAACTTAAAGTAGCCTATGGGTTGCATATTTAAAAAAATAAGTAATTTACTTACTTTTTATTTAGCTCAGTCAGGAAAAAGATAACGTTGCAACTGTTGAAAAAAAAAAAAAAAAACATTTGCATAATAAATTAAGGAATAAATGCAAACCCTAGAAAACCAGGTCCTTCAAATGAAAACTCTTAACAGACTATGCAGATTTAACATAGGGGCCATTCCGTGTGAAATCAACAAATGCATTCCGCCTGACCCTCTTGGATTTCCTTCAAACTTTAGGTGCCTAATGCCATCATACCCATCAGCAATTGTGCAAAATATTAACCTTGTATCTACTTTACTTTCTGAGATATTGGGCCTTAAAAAACAGGGTCTTGATCATGGAAAAATGCCATTTTTTAACTTTGTTAAGTTCTGTTGGCCATTACTTACACATACTTCATGTTAGAAAATTGAAAATTTCAGGCGGTGTTGCATACATATAGACGTTCTGAACTGTCAAATATTTTAGCTTAGAGTAAGACAATTGCCAAGTTATGGATTCCTGAAAATGGTATAAACACAAAATGATGGCCACTTTTGATGACAATATTTCCACACTGAAGCATATGAGATCTTAAATAATTAAATATATATCACTTCAGTAATCATGTTGTATTGAACTGGAGGAATACTTCGGAAAGAATTCAAACTTTTTGATTTATGGCACTTCAAAATTGACAAAGATAATATTGGATCCAACTTTTAAATGCATTTACAATTTTACTGGTAGAGTCAACCATAAAAACAAAAACATCAACTTAAAGAAAAGTTTTTAGACTCTGAATACACCAAATTCCAAAGTGGTACCCAAAAGAAAAGTACATAAAATAGTCTGTCAAAGACAGCTATCAAGGCATGGGGTGATAGATTTTTTCTGCCTTTCTAACCATGTTCTGTTTTGTTTATGTAGCCATGTGCTTTTGGTACCTTTGCCACAGTCCCTCCCTCTCACAGAACTGAGTCTCCTCCCCCAATTTTAGCAGTACTGACATCAACTATCGACTCTAACAACAAGAACAACATTATTTTGTATATACTACTACTACTTATAATAATAATAATAATAATAATAATAATACTGATAATAGTAATAACCTCTTCTAGTACCCCAGGGAAAAGTGGAATAATCAGTGTATTTAGTTGTCTAAAACAATTTCTTTTTATTTTAAATTTTTAATTTAATTTTTTAATTTTTAAAATTTTTCTAACTAACATTATTTTATTTCCTCAATAAACATATGATGAGTAGGATACAGATGCGGAAGATCTAAAAGTTTGTGAGCACACTTGCTTTGCTTTATATGGAAAGCATTTTATCAATGAGTAGGCTAAGTCAAACAGATGCAATAGGCCTATAGTGTTCATAACCACTAAGAAGGTTATGTTATGTTTTTTGCCAGCCTGTGTATGTCTGTACAAGACAATTCAAAACTACACAAGTGTGGATGACAGTATTGGAGCAATCAAGAACTGATTCAGTTTAGATGATAGTTGTAACAGATGATGTCTATAAGATCTGTAATCCAGTATACAGACTAGAATTTAAATTATATTCTTGACCCTATTGCCTTGGAAGAAATTTGCACTCTCTGAGTGCTTTTCTAGTTTAGATATTTAATTCATTCATTGATTTTCAGTTGCTTTGTACTGATAGCAGGGCTGTCAAAAAGCATGGTGTAAATGTTGTCAAGAAAATGACTAGTTTATTTTGATATACTTCTCTATCATGGTGGCTGAGATACTAGCCTTCTGAACCCAATGGTGGCAGTAATCTAAGGGCCCCGCCCACAACCAACTCTAGTGCCCTTTGAAAAAAAGTCATTACCCATGAGCCCTAGCGCCTGATGAGACTTTCTTTTTTTCATTTTCATTGTTAAATCATGTGCTACAATTTTAATGTTTAAGCCAAGGCCTATTACTTAGAAGCTAGAATGTGGGTACAGCGAGAACGAATGTCACAATGCATGTTTTTTGAACTTAGTTACCCTGATTAAGTCAAAGGTATCATCATGTATGTTGGTTTGTGCTTGACAGTAAGGGTTATTCAGATGTTGGTTCATTCTTAAATCCTACATTGTCCAAGCTTAATAATGTTCTGTAGAAAGTCATTCCTACTGGCAATCATGGCCATAAAATGTACCTGGATCTATATCATACATCAAAGTTTCATGTGTTTATAAGTGTTTGGTCTGAGTTTCGCAAGTAAAACTCCACAGGCACTGGGTAGCCTAATTCTTTAGCTCAAAAGCACAATTTTAGAAACAATTTGAACATGTGTCACTTCTGCTGACAATTGTGGTTATAACATTTAGTTGAATTTGAATAGATATGATCATTAACATTATTAACATTGCTGATAAGTCAATTCACTAGACTAAAGAAGAAAAAAATGGCTAGAAAAAATTACAAAATACTTTGATAAAATATCTAGGTTATCATTTATTAATCATCTATCAATTAAACTATCTATCAATCAATTCACAAATATTTGAAGAGATTGCAATGCTGGTCCTTTTAGGCCCATGACAATAAATCTGAATTTACTGTCACCTGCCGATTTATGCTCCATTTTAGTGATCAGTCATAAGAAGTTTTAGTTTCTTACAATTATAAGCCATCTCATATTAACTCTCAGGATCACAGACTGCATTTCCTTTGAGCATATTAAAGTTACAGCTATACATTCAATGTATGGTAATGTGGTATTTGAAGTAGTTCTAGCCTATCTTTAGATATTGTGCACAAAAAGCAATTTGTGGTAATCCTCCATGAAGCCATGATGACCAGGGGGGTATTCCATCAACGGAGCTATTCGCTAAGCCGCGCTAATTTCGGCAAGCGGCGCTAGTTTTAGTGTGAGTTCAGTTCCATTACTCTCGCTAACAGTAATCGCAGCTGAGTTGCTGGGGTAACATATGCTCCCAAACTAACCAGCTCCGTGGCAGGTTAACTGCAAGGCTTAATAAAGCGGTGTCTCAGAAAATGCAATCTGTCAGAAACACAAGTCACCCAAAAAGGTTCCATACACCTGCTTAATAATCTTTCCCACCAAATAAAGGTTGATAGGTTTTGCAAACACTGTGATCATGCATGAATTCCCCTTTTTACTAAATTACTATTGATATTTCGAAGTATCTATTAGGAATAATTTTAGTTACGAATGAAAAACAAATGCATGCATAATCAGAGACGTGTCACATGCCAGCCCATCACGTGGTGTCTGGAGTTGTAGGCTATGTCTTAATTGAATGATTGATTGATTTCAGTTGCAGGTGCAAGTCTGCTGTGACAGAACAACATGAGACTGGCAATTTGTTCCAACAAGCAATGGTCAAACATTATGATTCAAAATATATTTTCAATCACCTTTTCAAATTTCTGCATTGCCAGTAGGCCTACTATTATAAAAATGTGATATTCAGTTATTTCACACAAAATTCAACAGATGACGTATGTATATCGAAGTTTCTTTCTTAAAATTCTTTTAGTTCTGCCTTAATTTTACGACAGTTCATCAGGTATTCCTAAATCACCTATTTAGGTCTAGTGTTGAGCTCGTGCACGCAGCCTTGTTTAAGTTAACGAGAGGCAGGCGCAGCTAACTTGCGTTGATGGAATGGCTTCAGCCTCATCTCTGAGTTGACGCTACTTCAAACGAGGCTTAATCACATAAGCGCCGATATCATTAGCGACTTTGCAGGAATACCCCCCAGGAAACCAACAATAATCATGATCAACAATAGCAGGCAAAATGCTCATTAATAATAAAAAGAAGCCTTTAAAAGAAGAAACCTCATTGGCTAAACATACAAGGAATAGGCAGACACCAAACATCCAATGAAAAGCCTAATTGATGAATAAAGGGAGGGGCAGAACCTAGGCCCAGAAGCACATGGCTATGTGGGCAAAGTAGTCCATAGCAACCAAGGGACCAAATAAACAAACACACCTAGCAACGAAGGCAGAAAAACCAATCACCAAGACTGTGAAAGCCATCTTTGATATAGTAATTTATGTGGTTTGGCTAAAGGTACCATTTCAAAATCTTGAGCATTTGCAAAATAAAACATGGGCTTTGTGGTGGTAACTTTGATTTTAAGGTACACTCAACCAGTAATTTGGAAAATATGCTTAAACTATAGGTCTTAATTCATTTATATCATCTTTAATGTCTCAAAACTCAAAAGCTGTTATTAATATCAAATATTTACCTACTTGAAGATAATGTACAATAACTTGTGTGAACTACATAGAAATACCAAAGATCTGATGTCATTCGTGTACAAGATACAGTACTGTGAAATAGATAGGAAAAAATGAACATGTAATTTTTTTGCCATTTTCAGCAAAGCATTACTCAGCAAATGTGCTACCGTGAAAGGTGTACTTCACAGTGTAAAGACACATACTACTTTAGAATATGTCCTGAAAGTTTCATAAATGTAGCATGAAAACTCCAAGAGTAACGCTTTGTGGAACATGGATATTTTCTCAGAGCTCCACTTTCTTGACACACGACCCCCTTTTTAAAGACCCCATATCTCAACAACTATACAAGATACAATGGTAATATTTCACATTATAGGTCCTGGGTATGGTAAGATCATTCACATAAAGTTTGAAGCAAATCCAAGATGGTCAGGCGGAATTTTTGTCTGAGATTTGTTGATTTGGCACGGAATGACCCATAGTGGTTATAAGTAACCAAGGACAAAAAAGGACAAACCAGAATGAAACTTGTTCACCTTTGTTGGTGCCCACCTGTTGAAAATATAAGACAATGCAGCACAATGGAGACATGCGAACTCTTGCAGCAACACGTACACATACACAAAACATATGACTGTGGTTTCCTGTGGAACAAGCCACACCTAAATCTTCCTGTGTCGGCCTATTTCAGACATTTACAAGAAACGACAGACAACTACAACATTGCAGTTTTGGTTGCAATATGGGATAATAGTCTACTATTGGCTGTTGTATCTTATGATGTACGCACAACATAGGTAATAAAAATGATTAATGATTAATATTTTATAAAACAGGAATAAAATACATTCATTTAAATAAATATTTCTTCAGGAGAAATACTCATACATACAGTGCTCATACTTTGAGACTTAACTGTAAACACAGGCAAAACATTTAATATAATTACAAATTCTTGTTCCTTTATTTTTCATGCCTGGCCGCCATTCAGTAGAGTGAAAATGGGTCATTCCGTGTCAAATCGCCCAATGGCTTACACCCCACCAGTTCAGATTTTGCTGGAATTTGGTCTATAGGGTCATCTAGGCTGGCAAAGACAAATTTCCAAATATTAGCCATGTTGGACCAACGGTTGTCAAGTTATGGCCTGCCCAATTTTGCCAAAAATGCCAAAATGGGGTCGGCGTCTCATATTTGAACCCCCATATCTCAGTAACCAGAGGGTCTATCATCAAAACAATGGTATTTCTGGGTTGGAAATTGTCAAAGGAATCCAAATCTGGATCCTCAGATTTGATGTAAAAGCAAGCTAAAATGTCATGACCTTTTGACCTTAACATAAAGTACACCAGAAATTGTACCCTCCATATCTTTCCCATACCATATAAAAAAAAAATCAGAAGTGTACTTTTCCCTCATGGTGCACAAATCCACATCAAACATACCGTGCCCTGCAGTATGAATTTGGCTCTCTAGCAGAGGTCAAATCAATCATCAAAACATTGTTGCCAGAGGATGGTCACAGAACCTCATATTACGACTGGACTATAACCCTCCCTGAATTTCAGAAACTGTGACTGAACAACTTCTATGTCAAACTTTAGTATAAATCATATTATTATTTGAGTTTCATCAGTATCTCATTAAAGCTGTATTTGGCAAGTCTACGTAAAGTACACTTCTGATTTTTTTTTATATGGTATGGGAAAGATATGGAGGCTACAATTTCTGGTGTACTTTATGTTAAGGTCAAAAGGTCATGACATTTTAGCTTGCTTTTACATCAAATCTGAGGATCCAGATTTGGATTCCTTTGACAATTTCCAGTATCAGGGTCTTTCCAGGTCAAAATAAGGACCCAACATACTCTCGCATCCACATTCTTACAGGAAGAAATGAGTAGAGTTAATCAGATAATTTTTCGTTTGACAGCACTACTTTTTACATGAACTAGTTCAGTTCATACATAGTTCACAAATTTTAAAATGAATTAGTTCAGATCATAGGTGTTCAGAAATTTTGAACGAAGTTCACTGCTCCAAAAAATGAACTAGTTCAGTTATTTTTTTATGTTGCAAGGCATGAAATCCCCCTCCACCTGTTGAAAATATAAGATAATCCAGCACAATGGAGCAATGTGATCTGTTGCTGCAGGCAAGAAAGATGTTTCACTCAACACGTACACATTCACAAAACATATATGATAGTGGTTTCCTGTGGAACAAGCTGCACCTGAATCTTCCTGTGTAGGCCTATTTCACACATTTACAAGAAACAACAAACAACTACAACATTGCAGTTTTGGTTACAATATGGGATAAAAGTCTACTATTGGCTGTTGTATACACAACATAGGTTATCAACAAAAATCTTATTACCTCAGCCAAGGAGGTTATGTTTTCCATTGCGTTGGTTTGTCTGTCTATCCGTTTGTCAGCAGGATAACTCAAAAAGAACTGCACGGATTTGGATGAAATTTTCAGACAATGCGTATATCGGGACAAGCAAGAACTGATTGGATTTTGGTGGCGATTGGTGATCCAGAACATGATTTTGAATTTATAGTGTCTGTGACCACATTGCCTTGGCGGAGGTCTGTGCTTTTCAAACACTTTATTCCGCAAAGACACATTTCCCCTAATGTCATTCAGTAAAACAAAGATAAGAAGCCATTTTAAACTGTAGACTCATGGCTCAATTCATGTGACATGGGATGTCATCATTCAGAGGACGCCTGAAGAACACCCAAGTTGGAGTTTAGTTTAAAATTTAGCTCCTAAATAGAAGTTAATTTCACCTTTTGTAAGCGTTGTACCTCTTGTCACAGATTTGAGTGTGATTTGGTAAAACATTATTTAAGTGTTTATAAAGTTTTGTGATTTTTAAAAAATGCATTTAAATATGAAATTTGATGTTCAATAGTCAAGTTCAAAGTCAATGTTGATAAAAGGTGGCCATCTACTGCCTGTTAGTAAAGAAAAAATTGCCAAACAAAATGGCATGCATTTAATGACAATGCATTTAACTGAATTGGAAGTCGAGCATTGGCCGTCAGATCTCTGCATTGCTTTGACACAGTTGGCCAGTAGACTTGGGACCCCATCCTGAGGGGGCCCAATCAATGGTGACCTTTACAACTTCATTTGTTTATATCTCACCAACTATTTCATGTAGTCTATTTAAACCAAATTCGTACATGGCCTCTTTGACCCAATTCTGAGAATACACCAATATGATGACCTTTTACCTTTAGGGGGCATCATATTGTAATCTTTTTATCAAAGTTAGACTAATTTATCATAGCTCATACATTTTGTCCATTTATAAGCAGACCATTCCTAGGAAAAGTTAGTTATTGGTGTTTGCAAATTCACCCAATGCAGCCAATCAAAAAAGCAGGAAGTCTTCCCTACAAACAGGAAGTAAACAGGAAGTAAGCTTATATCTCAGCAACGCTTTCATACATCAACTTCAAACTTGGTAATTGGACTTTAAGTCATCCTGAGGAGGATACAATTAGGCTAATTGGTTGACTTGACCACGACCTTGAGCTCGTATCTCAGTGATGCATTGACAAATTAAGTCGAAACTTGGTAAATAGATGAAGGACCCCCTTCTGAGGAAGCTTACAAGTTTGGTTATGTTGACCACTGGCACACTGCAAAAAGTGATTTCTAAGCAAGTAAAAAAAGTCTTGTTTCTTGAAAATAAGTCTTATTTTAAGTAAAAATAGTAATAAAATCTTGTCAAGCAATTTATATCAAGCAAAATATTTTCTTATTTTGAGAAAATTGATCTAACTTGTTCTTACTAAGATTTTCCAGCCAATTTCAAGATGAATTTAACCAGTAATAAGCTATAGTGAAAATTGACAAATGATCTCAAGAAAGCAATAAGATTTTTTTCCTTATTCTTTTCTTATTTTAAGTCTAGATAGAAATAAAA
>JAODXP020003143.1:0-32600 GCA_027497455.2 Sardinella longiceps
CAAGTGGTCATAACATTCAAATACTTCAATAATAGACACTTTTGATGACTTCACATATTTTTAATCCTATTTTATCTCATAATGTAATGTGTTTATGAGACTTGGTTCACACATCTGCTCATGTATATGCAATTCATGAGCCGATCAAAATCAAAAGGCCAGAGATCACCAGCTTCATTTAACTGTCTGGAACAGACCTGGGCAAACTAAGGCCCGGGGGCCACATGCGGACCGTTGAGCTATTTACTGTAATCTGGCCCGAGGAGCCTTCCGTAAATAGAATAATTTCTCATTTAGCCAAGGTGACTTAAACTAGATGTACCGCATGGCGGTACAAAATATGACCGCCGCTCAGTTCTGCACATTCTCTGCATATACGATGCTTGTCAAATTGTTTGTATCTCTCTCATGTTATAAATGTGTGTCTGCATGAGTGAGTTTGCTTTTGTGTACAAGTATAAGAGTGTGTGTGTGTGTATGTGTGTGTGTGTGTGTGTGTACCCGTGCGCATGTGTGCTTGTGTGTATGTAGTTATATATGAGCACATATGATGTAAATGATCATTTGAATTTTGTAACCCAGTAACCATTCACTTAATAGCACCATCTGCAGGTCAATGGTTGTACAGTCATTAAATGTACATATAAATTCATTTATTTTATAGCCCCCCATGGATGAAATTCCACAAAACTTGACATGTTCCCACAAGATGTCAGGTTCATCATACACATTAAATTTGGTGCAGTTTATAACATCTGATCTAAAGATAGGGGCAATTAAAGCAGTATAATATTGCATTTTAATTTTTTACCATGGGGGTGCAAATCACAAATGACTGGTTACAAAGATACTGTATACGCAAAGATGGAGTGGCCCCCGGGGACCAAACAAAATTGTTCCGTAAAAGTCTACTGGGGCTACATGCCCACCAAGTTTCATGTGCCCCGGTGTTACGGTGTCCCGGGAATCGTTGACCAAAAATTCAGGAAGTAGATGACGGGGAAAAAAAAAAAAAAAAAAACTTTGACAATCACGCAGCGGCGGTCATAATAATAAGCCTGATATGGTAACAAACAAATGGTAACACTTTGCGGTAAGGGTACATGAATTATCATGAATTCATGCATGAAATCATTCATGATAAATTCATGATTCATGCATTACTTCATCTCTGAAAGTCTAATGAGTTATCAGGAATTAACATGAATTCATTTTTTGTCATTAATGACCTCCTGCTGAAATAGCAGATGATCTTAAGTATTAATTACTCTGGGTACATCATCATGAGTCATGATTAATTAGCATGATCATGATGAATTCATCATGTTTGTGCCCCCTCAACTAAAGTGTTGACATGGTTAAATTGGTAAAATTAACTAGAACTAGGCCAAAGTAGGCTAAAGAAATACTTTTATTATATCAAATTATATCAAATTCTTTTGAACAAAAACATCATGATCATGTGTAATTAGTCATGACTCATGATGATGTACCCAGAGTAATTAATGCTTAAGATCATCTGCTATTTCAGCAGGAGGTCATTAATTCATGCTAATACCTGATGAGTCATTAGATATTCAGAGATGAAGTAATGCATTAATCACGAATGAATCATGAATGAAATCATGAATGAAATCATGCATGAATTCATGATAATTCATGTACCCTTACCGCAAAGTGTTACCGAAATTTGTTGTATTCATGAAATACAAATGTGGCCCTTTAGCCAAAATAATTGCCCACCCCTGGTCTGGAATTTAAAAGTGTTAGAAACCAAAAATGGCGCCGAATTCTTAGATGCATTTGAAGACATGCTGTAAAAAAAATACCCTTACAATATTCATAATTTCACGACTTACGACATTTCTCATAATTTTACTCTACCAGAATGTAGACTGGTCTGGTCTCCATTACAGGATGGAAACACTCTTCCTCCTTTTCATTGGGATTAACTTTAGTACTTTCTATGGGGGCAACTCCACTCTAAAACAGGGAGAGAAGTATTACCAGTGTTGGGAGTAACAAGTTACAAAAGTAACTAATTACTGTAACGCATTGCTTCTTGTGGTAACTTGGTAATGTAAGGCATTACAGAAAAAAAAAAGATAATTTACCCGGTTTAATTGTCAGTAACGCAAGTTCAAAGCATTTTTTAACTTGGAATGAAATGGTGTTTTTCCTTCAAACAAATTCGCCAAAAATCATTGAGAGATCAGCTTGTGTAAAATGTTTGCTCTGCTGGAATTAATATAA
This sequence comes from Sardinella longiceps, assembly GCA_027497455.2. Lineage (NCBI taxonomy): Eukaryota > Metazoa > Chordata > Actinopteri > Clupeiformes > Clupeidae > Sardinella > Sardinella longiceps. The sequence goes on from JAODXP020003143.1 coordinate 2,254, forward strand.
AACTACACAGTCTCCGTCTGTCATTCTCAACATTCACACCGAATTTGTGAAGGTCATAGGCTACGGGAGGGCCTGAAAGTGCAGACAACATGATCCTCCTCTGTCTAATGCGAGAATGCCACAGCATATTTCCAAGTTGGCCAGTGTTCAAGACCATTTCATTGTGGCCCTACATGCCAAAAAGTTTGCCGACCCCCCTAATGCTACATATCCTGCTTATTCTATATAAGTGTTGGGCAAGTTACTACGAAACTTAGTGTTATTCATTGCTTGTTACAGACATTTTATAGTAATCCCTTACATTATAATATTACCATTTTGAAAATGTAAGGCATTACATTACTTTTAAGTTCAGTTCACTCTCACCAGTATAACTGGAGGTATGGATTTGGCAATCCAACTGCAGCTCATCAAACATGCAGTGGAAGGTGATGAGGTATCTGACAAAACTGGACTTATATAAAAGGGGTAGAATATAGAATATATTTTAGACTTACTTATGATTTTTTTGGAGTTTAATTTAGCCTCTTCTTTGCTCCATCTTAATTCAATTTGGTATAGAATATAAAATGTATATAAATGCTAGCCTACGATTCTGCTCTATTGTGAATTACTGAATGAAAACATTACAGTATGTGGGCTATAAAATGTTTTCAGCTTTCTCACTTTATTCAACTGAGAGGTACTGTATGTTAATGTTATCAAGATATGCTAATAAATAAAGACACAAATTTCAATGCAAATACATTTTTATTGAAAATAATGGTGTGTGCATGAGTGAGGCAGCCTGTGATCCGATGTCCAAAGAGTAAGCCATTCCAATGTCCACTCACTAAAGGGCAACATAAAAAAGCGACATAAATGCATGGACACAGTTCCATCACATAAATCACAATTCTACACACACACACACACACACACACACACACACACACACACACACACACACACACACACACACACACACACACACACACACACACACACACACAATGAAGTACCTCTTTGTTCTGTTTCTTTGTCAAGCCTAGTCTCTTCTTAAGCCATTTCTTAGCTTTCCCAAGTTTGTTCTTCTTCTGCTTCTCTTCCTTGATGGCCGGCACATTCATCCTCTCTTCCACCTCAATCTCCAATTCTTTCTCCTCCTTCAATTCCTCTCCCACAGTCTCCTCCTCTGCATCACTCTGGTCAGAGTCATGAGGCTGAGCGTACCACCTGCGCGTCATCTCATCAGCAATTTCTTGCCTCTCTGCCAGCTGGCTCTCGTTGCAGATTTCCTCCTCTAATGCCTTCTCTCCAGTCTCTCTCTCCTCCTCCTCCATCGTCTTGACTTCAATTTCTCTCCTGCGTCTCTCCTCCTCTCTCACTGTCTCTTCAGACTCTCTCTTCTGTCTCTCTTCTTCTTTCAGCCTTTCCATCTCTTCCTCTCTCATCTTCTCTTCAATCTCTGCTTTTTTTCTCTCCTCTCTCAGGCTTTCCATTTTCATCTCTTTTATCCTCTCCTCCTCTGTCTTAACTTCAATCTCCTTCCTCTTCAACACTTCCATCATTCTCTCCGTTTCTTCATCACTATCCTCTTCTTCCTCCATCTTTATCTCTTTCTCCATCAGAAGAGTATGTTCTCTCTCTTTCTCTTCGTGTTGTTTTCTCTCTGCTTCCAGGATCAACTCCTTCTCCTCCTCATCCATCCAGGGCTCATCTGAGTCTGTGTCACTCTCAGTGTCTGTCTCTAAGGACTCTGACCACTTCCTGACCATCTCTGTGGCTGCTTTCAGTTCCTCTGATTCTTCTCTTAATTCCTCCTCTTCTTCCTGTCTTTCTTTTTCCTTGGTCATTTCTTTTATTTCATTCTTTATTCTTTCATCCTCTCTCATCTTCTCTTCCATCTCTTTTTTCCTTCTGTCCTCCACTGCCTTTTCTGCAATCTCTCTGTTCACCCTCTCCTCTTCTCTCAGCATTTCCATCTCTCTCATCCTCTCCTCCTCTTTCTTCGCCATCTCCTTCTTCTTTACCTCCTCCAAGAGTCTCTCCATTTCATTATCTCTCTCCTCTTCTTCTATCTTTCTCTCTTTCTCCATCAGAAGAGTATGTTCCCTCTCTTTCTCTTCCTGGTGTCTTCTCTCTGCCTCCAGGATCAACTCCTTCTCCTCCTCATCCATCCAGGGCTCATCTGAGTCTGTGTCACTCTCTGTGTCCGCCTCCAAGGGCTCTGACCACTTCCTGACCATCTCTGTGGCTGCTTTCTTCAGCTCCTCTCTTTCTGTTTGGCTTCTCTGCTCACCCACAACCAACTTTTCCATTCTGTCTTCACCTTTGCCTTTTTCTTCCATTGTATTCATCGGTTTCTCCTGGTACCTCTCCTCTCCGTCAAACTCTCTTTTCATTCTTTCTTCCTCTCTCAGCCTTTCAATTTCTCTCATTCTCTCCTTCTCTTTTTTCGCTGCCATCTCTTTCTCCTTTACCTCCGCCATCAGTCTCTCCATTTCCTCATCACTATCTTCTTCTTCTTCCTCCATCTTTCTCTTTTTCTCAATCAAAAGAGTACATTCTCTCTCTTTCTCTTCCTGGTGTCTTCTCTCTGCCTCCAGGATCAACTCCTTCTCCTCCTCATCCATCCAGGGCTCATCTGAGTCTGTGTCACTCTCAGTGTCCGTCTCCAAGGGCTCTGACCACTTCCTGACCATCTCTGTGGCTGCTTTCTTCAGCTCCTCTCTTTCTGTTTGACTTCCATCTTTGGCTTTTTCTTCCATTGCATTCATCAGTCTCTCCTGCTTTCTCACCTCTCCCTCAATCTCTCTATTCCTTCTCTCCTCTTCTCTCAGCATTTCCATCTCTCTCATCCTCTCCTCCTCTTTCTTCACCTCCATCTCATTCCTCTTTGCCTCATTCATCAGTTTCTCCATTTCCTCATCCCTCACTTCCTGGTAGCTTCTGTCTGCCTCCAGGATCATCTCCTTCTCCTCCTCGTTGTCTGTCCAGGACTCATCTGAGTCTGTGTCGCTCTCACTGCTCAGTGTAATCTCACTTTCCATGTTGCTGCCATCTGCCACAATCTCCTGGAGTTTTTGCTTCTCCTCACTCTTGATCTCTTGCAGTTTCCTCTTTTCATCTCTCAGGATGTCCTGAAGCTTCTGCTTCTCCTGTGTCAGTGCCACTTCCATCTTTCTTTTCTCCTCTTCAAGGAGAAGAATGTTATCCAGCTTTCCCTTCTCCACCTGCTTCATCTCCTGCAGAGGTCTCACTTCCTCTGTCCTCAACACTAACCCTCCAGGGTTCAGGACAAGGCCCCTTGTATCATTTCTCAGTCTGGTCTCAGTCATCATCCAGACTCTGTCCTTCTCTCTCCATATGGCTGATTTCCTCTGCCTCTTCTCTCTTTCCTCCTGCAGAGCCCTGCGCTGCATCTCAATCCTTATCATCTGCTCTCTCCTCTTCTCCTCAAACATCCTGTTCTGCTCCTTCCACAGCTGGGCTTTCTCCCTCGCCCTCCTCTCCACCTGCTCCCTGACTCTCTGGGATTCAAGCTCCATCTCTCTCTCCTTCCTTGTCATCTCCTCCTTGGTGCTTTTCTGTATCTCTTGCAGGTACAACTTTTCCAAGTTGTGGAGGTAGGCTCTGTGATTGTCAACGAAGCTCTGTTGGTACAGTTTATTCCACTGTCTCTTCTCCACCTGCACCCGTGCTTCCCTCCTCACCCAGCACTCTGGGTGGATAGTCTGGGAGGGGTGCATTTCCCCTGGCCTCAGGTCCACCCTCATGAATTCCTGAACAGCTCGAATTTGTACAAATTCTGTGGAATAAAAAACATACATTGGGCTCATTTTCATAATACTGTGTACAACATTATTACAATAATATGTAAAACATTACTATTACCATCATTAAAGTAGTTATTATTCTATAAATGCGATGTAATTTATTAAGTACTGACCTGCACTCATGTTTGTCCATTGAAAGTTTGTCCTGAAATGAACTGATACATTTGACATGTTGTATACTGTTGTTATGGTGATGGTGATAATAGAATGAATGGAACTATGACACATGGGATTATGACACATTCTCTGCAGGTCAGAAAGATTCTAGAACTTAGCTATGGGTAATTGAAATTGAACATTCTATCATTGAAATGCATTGAATTTAGGGAAAAAATAGATAACAGCATACCGGTAATAATACCTAAAGACACTATAATATTGGTGTGGTGGCGCTGCACACCTTTATAGAAATATATTGGGCAATAAATACACACACACACACACACACACATATGAGAGAGAGAGAGAGAGAGAGAGAGAACGAACATGGCCATATAAGAGAAATTGAACCAGCGATACAGTAATGAGATACTGTAATGAGAAAATTAAATTAAGAAATGGAAAACTGATGGAGATGGGGAGGTGAAGAAAGAGAACATGTGTGTGTGTGTGTGAAAGAGAGAGAGAGAGGGGGGGGGGGTAATAAAAAAGGAGGAAGGTGTAAAAAAAAATTACATTTTAAAATAAGATGGAAGCTGATTGACAAAGGCAGGGAAAGGGAGACAGACACAGATGCACAGGCATACATGTATATTTACACAAGCGCACACATAGCCTACACATGCATCGAATGAACATGACAAATTCTTATACAGTGGAATCCGCTTATAGTGGTCACGGATATAGTAATTATATAGATCAAAAGGCTTGGGACAGAATCATTTCTATACAAATGCTGTTTAAATAATTCGCTTATAGTAATCAAGAAATCCGCTTATAATGTTCATTTTTGGCCATTTTATGAATGTAAACGTGCAAAAATAATTTTAAAATTACGTGTAGTTATTGGATTGATCATGCCCGGTCTCGCAACGCTCCGTTGAGCGGACCCTTGGTCAGGGAGAAGGCTGCAGCATTAGCAACAAGCCTCGGAGACGAGAGTTTCAAAGTTTCTAGCGGCTGGTTTGAGCGATTTAAAAAGAGGGAGAACATTGTGTTTAAGAAGCTGCACGGGGAGGCTGCTGAGGCTGACACTGTGTCACGCGACGAGTGGCTTGAGCAACAGTGGGTCAGAATGAGAGAGGAGTACAGTGAGGAGAGCATCTGGAACGCTAATGAAACAGTCTTGTTAAAAAAAAAGCACTGGCTGCAGAGCCGACACACGGCACATAGCCTATAAGTTACGTACCAGAGTTATGTCTGCGCACAGCGCAGTATGGACTGTTACATGTATTGAATTTGAATGATACGGTAGGCCTACTGTAATAAAATTCCATAAATGTGGAAGCTACTGTATCTGTTTCATTTCATTGTTCTCATTGAATTCTGCATAAAAATAAGTGAAATAAAGGTAAATTCGGTTTTAGTAATCAACCGCATAGTGTTCAAATTGGCCCGGCCCAACGTGACCACTATAAGCGGATTCCACTGTATTTTCTTAGTGGAGTTCATACAATATATTGCTGTGTGTGGTAGCCTATATCTAATTTTCCTGGTCATTCAGACTCCTGGTGTCTTGCTGTCCTGCTGTCCAACCTCATTCACCACCATCCAGACTGTCCATCTCTCTTCACCCGGCTTATTTTCTTTGCATGTCCACTATCTCCCTAGTAAAGCTCCACACATCACCTTAATCAATTGATAAATGCCTCCTCACCTCATGGTCTATCCTCAACTTGGACTGCTCCTTCATCACACTGCACAGTTGAGACTGTCTTCTCTCAACCTGCATCTGCACCTCCATCTTCTCAAAAAGCTCCATCAGGCCTCTGTCCAGCTGATTCCGTCTTTCTTGGTCCAGCCTGAAGTCCTTGTGCACCTTTTTGGTCTGGGTGAACAATTTGGGAGGGGTTCAATGTCACCATGTCCCATGTACGGGGACGGACCATTGGTCCGACATACCATTAGTCCGAAATCTCATTAGTCCGAAAATGAACCATTGAATAGAGATACCATTAGTCAGACATACCATTAGTCCGAAAAAAACAGGCCCATTGGTCCGAAATCCCATTAGTCCGACCATACACAGTAGAGATGGATGGATGACTTGTAATGAAAGACGCAAAATTCGTGGAACAAAGGAGACGTCTTTTTTGTAGCATCGTGTGTCTAAAGAGGTGGAAATGTGCTGGCCTGTTGTAACAAGGCCTGTTGTTCTGGCCTGTTGTAACAATCAAGGGGTTCTTGTCGCAATTTAGGGAATGCGAACCTTGGTTGCCCGTGCAACTGCCACGCACGTGTTACCGGCGCCAGACCTAGGGGAATCTGGGCAGTGGCGCTGGTGTGGGTTAAATGAAGTGGAGAACAACAAAAGTTATGACTTGCTCAAGCAACTGCGTTTATTTTCTGAGTATCAAAGTTGATATCACTAATGCAATGAACTGTTAATAGACCTACTGCATGAGACTATCATAAAACAATAAATAAATCAATACATCAATTACTGTTGTGTATCATACGGATTACACATCACTGTAAATAGATATCATTGTTCAAATGTTCTTCAAAGTGACATTCTGAAATAACTGTTATATATCATGTTACAGAAAACTTTACAGAAACATCATGACAATTAATAGTAGTACATAGGCTAAATATCATTGTTCAAATGTGCTTCAAAGTGACATTCAGAAATAACTGTTATATCATGTTACAGAACACTTTAATATAGCATGGCAATTAATAGCAGTAAATAGATATCATTGCTCAAATGTACTTCAAAGTACGTATACAGATACATGGGCTACGTGGCTATCTCACTCTTTGTAGTATCTATCATTAACGGCTACTTGAGTTTTTAGTGTCTCGCGCACACTAGCCTAACTGATGACCGTGACTGGATCTGACTAATAAACAGATACCAGTCTAAACAGAACACTGAGAGGGCGAACAAAGTGATATAAAGTAAACTGAAACATAACATAAACTTTACATACACTTACACAAACATATTAACTTGCTTGCTCAATGTTAAACTTAACATTGTGTACAGACAGATATCTTTAGAATCTTTAGACCTACTAACGGTTGCTGACTAACAGCAACTAGCTTCTGTTAGCTCGCTAGCGACTACGTTTAAAATCATCAAATTTCACATTTCCTAACACCTTAGTTAATCCCATAACTAATACAGGAACAAACACATTATCTATGTGTTTGTTTGATACCATAACCACATACCAAACATGTCAAAAACATACCTGTGGGTTAAATGAAGTGGAGAACAACAAAAGTTACGACTTGCTCAAGCAACTGCGTTTATTTTCTGAGTGCTCGAGCAGCTACGGTCTCCATGGCAACCCACTACGGTGCAACAGTTCAGCAATGCCATCTAGTGGCATGAAAAGGAATAGCATAGTGATTAGTTTAAATCTAATAAAATAAACCCAAAAAAATAAGGGTGGTGTATTAAAGGGGGTGATTTCCTACACCTGTTACACTCTCCCCCACTTTAAAAGATGTCTCCTGACATCTAAAACTGATCTATCTGTGGTACAAGTCAAGACGGTCAAGGTAAGTCTACAGTGTCTACAGTCTGTCTGCAAATCATAGAAGAGAAGTCATCAGCAGGAGTCAACAGTCAGAGGGTCAGGTAAGTACAGGGTCCAACGGTCTTTTGTCTGATCAGCACATGCAGCCGAGGAATGTCAATCACAGGTAAGTAGTAAGTCAGTAAGCTTGTATGTCCATGTCAATGTTCTGGTAACAGTCAGTCCATGCAGCTGGGAGAGGGTAATAGCACATTTCAGGAAACACTGGGTAGGTGGGCACTGGATAAGGGACACAGTACATGGCATTGGCTCCCGTCCTCAAAAGCTGGTAGGAAGGTTCTCCCGGCTGGTCATACATAAAGATGCTTCTAGGTCTGACAGGTCTGGCGGACCGCCGCAGTTCTGGTTCTACCTCTCTCAGAGGCTGGGGGGCAGGCACAACAAACTGTGGACTATCCACAACATCATGTCTGTCCTGTCCTTCCACCACTGGGGAGGAATCTAGTCTTTCTTGGGTTGGCATATGATCTGCCGGCACCGCAGGGTCATCCAGTACCGCTTGCTGTGCATCCTCAGACTCCTGTGTTCGGCTCAAAGGCTCATATACTGGGGCCACGGCCCTCAGCGTGTTGCGTCCCTCACGGTCAAGCGAGTGACGTCCCACAACCTTCCTCTCATACACAGGCAAAGGTCTAAGGTTGTACGAACATTCACCCTCATCACTGGAGGTACTGGAGTCTACGTCGACTTCTCTGGGCTGCACATGACGTCGTGGTCTTTGTGGGTTCACCCCCATGCCAGTACCATGTTCCTCATGGCTCACGGGCAAGTCATTGACCGGCAAGAGAAGGTTGCGGTGGAGGACACGGAGGGTTTGGTCACCTGTTTCCGCTTGGACTCGGTATACTGGACCATCTCCTATCCTCTCAACAACACGGTGTATATTACTTTCCCAGTATGATCGGAGTTTGCCTGGGCCACCCCGTTCAGACAGGTTCTTGACAAGCACACGATCACCTGGTTGTAGCAGAGCACCTCTGGCACCTTGGTCATATTGTCTTTTCCCTTTCTCAGAGGACTTCCTGCTGTTTTCTGAGGCAATCCTGTATGCCTCCTGCATCCGGGAAGCCCATGTCAAGGCATACTCCTGCCGAGTCTGTGCCTGCCGCTCTGGGCCAAGGTTGAAGATCAAGTCGATGGGGAGCTGTGGATGCCTTCCAAAGAGGAGAAAGAAAGGTGAGTAGCCTGTCGCCTCATGCCTTGTACAGTTGTAGGCGTGGACTATGCTGGGGAGATGGTCTTTCCACTCTGCCTTCTTTTCCTCATGGAGTGTCCTGAGCATTTGAAGAAGTGTTCTGTTCAAGCGCTCAACAGGATTCCCCTGGGGATGGTAAGGCGTAGTTCTGGAGTGGGAGATTCCTGCTAGCTGCTGGAGTCTCTGAAACAGGGTGTTCTCAAACTCCCTGCCCTGGTCGTGGTGGAGCTTTTGAGGGTACCCGAAGCGTGGGATGAAATCATAGAAGATCTTTTCAGCCGCTGTTTTGCCAGACTTGTTTCGAGTAGGGTAGGCCTGAGCAAAGCGAGTGAAGTGATCTACTAATACAAGGACATACTCGTAGCCTCCTTTACTTGGGTCAAGGTGCATGTAGTCGACAGAGACCAGCTCAAAAGGGGCACTGGTTGTGATTGAGCCCATTGGTGCTTTCTCATGAACAACCGGTCGCTTCTGCTTAATGCACGAGCACTGGCGGATGACATAGTCTTCAATATCACGCTGCATAAAAGGCCAGTAGAAACGCTGCCTAGCAAGATGAATGACTTTGTCAGCTCCGACATGCCCCATGTCATCATGCAGGTGTTTGAGAACAAGTGACTTGAGTGCTTTGGGAAGGACCAGTTGCTGATTTTGTCCTGCCAGCCTGTACAGAATTCCTTGTTCCAGTTTTAGCCTGTTCCACTCATGTAGGAGTCTACGTGTTTCCAGTTGTGTTGGCCTCTGGTCTTTGTCCCTTGGGGTCCATCCACACCTTTTCAACCGGATCACCTCGCCAATGGACTCATCCTCTTTCTGTGCATCTTTTATGTCCTCTGGGGTGAACATGGCCGTACTCACTGGAAGAGGGTCGTTGTCGCTGGCAGAGATCTGAAGAGCAGCAGCCCAGGGCACATCCTCATCTCTCTCAGCTTTGTTACCCCGCCAGATAGCAGACACAACCTCGGGTGGCACTATCTCTGTGTACTGCATCAAGTCATCTTGGAGCTTTACTGGATATCTGGACAGGGTGTCAGCATCGACATTAGTCTTGCCGGGCCTGTATTTGATGGTGAAATGAAAATCCGCTAATTCACCAACCCAGCGGTGTCCGACAGCATTCAACTTGGCCGTGCTCAGAACATAGGTAAGGGGGTTGTTATCTGTATAGACAGTGAATGATGGGGCATAATACAGGTAATCACGGAATTTATTGCAGATCGCCCACTTTAAGGCCAGGAACTCGAGCTTGCTGGAATGAAGGTGGTAATTCTTTTCAGCAGGTGTGAGTGACCTGGATCCATAAGCAATAACCCGGAGTTTATCGTCCTGTTCCTGGTAGAGTACAGCCCCCAATCCTTCATTGGATGCATCGGTGTGCAGGACAAACGGCAAGTTGAAGTCGGGGTAGGCCAAGATGGGGGGATTGGTCAGCATATCCACAAGGCGAGACACAACAGCACTGTGTTCGGGGGTCCACTGAACTGGTGTCTTGGATGGTAACTGGCCACTGTTCTTGCCATTCTGGGAAGACTTTGCTCTTGCAGGACTTTTGTTGGGCTCAGCAGGCTGTTCTTGGAGCTTAAACAGCGGTCGGGCTATTCTGGAAAAGTCCTGGATGAATGAGCGATAGTAACCCAGGAAGCCAAGAAGAGCTCTGACCTCTCCAACGTTCTTAGGCTGTCTCTCCTTCATTTGCAACACTGCTTCCAGATCTTTGGGGTCTATCTGAACTCCTTCACTTGTGACCAGACGTCCCACATATCTCACTTGACGTTTGAACAGCTCGCACTTTTTCGGGCGTAGCTTCACTCCATGCTCTCGTAAGCGACAGAGGACTCGTCTCACGTCCTCTACATGGCTCTGGAACGTCTTGGAAAAACAGAGGACATCATCCAAGTAAGGAGAACAGCATTCATCCCTCAAACCAGCTAGCATGCTTTCCATGCAGCGCTGAAATGCTGCAGGTGCATTGGTTAGGCCAAATGGGAGGCGCACCCACTCATAAAACCCCCAAGGTGTGCTAAAGGCGGTCAGGTGACGGCAGCTTTCTTCAACAAAGCCTTGGTGGTAGGCACTGCCCTGGTCAAGTATGGAAAACCAGGAATTCCCTCCTAAATTATCCAGGAGGTCTTGGATGCGTGGGAGTGGGTGACGGTCAGGGATGGTCTTGCTATTCAATCCCCGAAAATCAACACACAACCGAAGGCTCATGTCTTTTTTTCTCACGCAGACAACCGGAGAGGAGTAAGCTGAGGTGGATTTCCTGATCCAACCACGGTCAAGCAAGTTCTGAACATAGTCTTTTACCTCTCGGTATAAGGGCTTTGGGATGGCATTGTAAGACTTTTGAACAGGTGTTTCATCTGTGAGGTTGATTCTGAGTTGTAGATCAGGAATACAGCCAATGTCAGCATCATCTTTGGCAAACACATCAGATTCCTCAAATAGCATTTCCTGAACTATTCTCTGTTCATCTTCTGCTAGATGTGAAACATTAACAGGGGGGTGCCACATATCTTTGGGCAAAGTCTGTTTGGCTGGCTCATTATTCAGGTAAGTGACTGGATCGTGTTTAACTGTGCTGAAAGGCTTTGGACGACCTCACGCTGCTTGTGCTCAGGACTGAGGATAGGTATCACATCAGACATTTCCTCAAGGGTGCCAAGAGCAGTTCTTTTGGTCAGATAAATGGCGTGTCGGGTTGCATTTTGAATGGGCACTTTTATGCATTTTGATGATCCACCAGGAACGTCGACTAGGGCAGAGAACAGTTCTAGACCCTCGGGGCAGGCTTTCTCTACAAGGGGCTGGAACAGCATGGTTCGATTTCCTGGCTGACCCCTGACCCGGCACCTGATTTCGTAGATTCGACCTGCTGGGATGGTGACCCCTTTCTTGCCTGTGCACACAGTGAACAAAGTCTGGTCAGTGGTTGTGGTTTGGAGGGCCGACACTAAAGCCTCAACAGTGTTCTCAGGGACACTTAAAGCATCAGTCAAGATTGCCGTTACATTCAGAGCATTGTCCTGTTCTTTGACCATCTCGGCTATGACATTGCTACCTAGCAGGGGACAGCGGCAACTCTGACTGATAAGTAGAGGTACTTTAATTGTAGCAGACCCATGGCGCTCACTACAGATTTCGAGGTCAACCTCAGCCCATCCATCCAGGGGAATTTGTGTACCATTCGCTGCTGATATTTCAAAAAACTGGTCGGCAAAGAGGGACTGAAGTGGTTGGATTTTGACTTGGGGTAATGCTTCATCTATCCAGGTTTTACTCACCATCGTCACCTGAGCACCTGAGTCTAACAGCATTTCAATAGGCACCCCGTTGATGAAACAAGAGACAGTACAACGTCTTCCTATGAGCTGTGCAATGCGTTTGTTTGGGTCTGATGAGCATGGTTTGGCTAACGGCTTAACTGTGGGCTTAATACAATTCACGGTCACTGGCTGCCCTTCTCCTGTGACCTCTTCCCGTTTCCCGATGGCCTTCTCTGTAAACAGCCAATGGCTCTGTGCCCTGCTTGGCCACAAGTAAAACAATGGGGACAGCTTGTGGTTCCACTTGTGATACAGTCCTGACATCTACCTTTTCTGTCGGCTGGTCGTGGCTGCGGACGACTAGATGATGTGCTAGAGTTGCCAGCCTGTATGCGTTCTGCAGATCTGTCACTGAGGCTCATGTGTCTGGTCAGAGAAGACACTTGGGCAGTCAGTTGTCTGATAGCATCGCGGTTAGCTTGCAATTCGGCATCAACAAGAGTTGGTGTAGTCACGTCAGTCTGTCCATTGCAGTCATGTTGGGCAACACTCACAGTCACAGGTCGAGACTTGGATAAAGTACCCTGCCGTTTTAACCTTCCCTCTTCCTCAGTCATGGACCTAGTAATTTGCTCTAATATAAAGTCATCACTAACCTGCTTGTCAGAAAGAAATGGCTTAATGTCATGTCTAACATGGTTGTTTCTCTCATTTAGACCTTGGTAGAGCGTGTGAAGAAAAGTACTCTGTACAAGCCTCTTGTCATAGTGAGACTCTACACCAGGCTGCTGTGACTCAAAAAGAACTCTCTGTTTTAACCCCATGAGTCTGTAGAGAAATTGCTGTGGACTCTCCTTGTCTTGCTGTCTGGCATTACTTAACTCTTGGAAGAGCTCAGCTACACTCTTATCTCTGATGTGAGAGCGGAGAAACCTCTTTAATCCACTTACTGTTAAGTCATCATGGTTCGTCAGCATTTCCCTAAATGTACCTGGTTTAATTATTTTGAGAACTGCTCTAATAATTTCAACCTCACTAAATCCCTCGTATAAAGCAGTGTCAATTTGCTTACAAAGACCATTAAATGACATGTCTGCACTTGTATCAGATATCTGGCCACCGTGCAGTTTACACTCTCTACGTGGAAACAGAGCACTAACATCAGACAACCTAACCAACTGGTCTGTTCCAGTGGAGGATAAGCTTGTCCTACCATGGTCATCACCACGGGGGTGACTCGTGGCTGGACTGGTATTGTCAAGTTGTCTCTCGGCTTGTGCAATACCCCAACTTGAGAAGGATGGATAACTTGTGTGGAGATTTAAACTGGATTTCACTCCCAATGACCAGGCAAATAAACTAGTCTGTGGTTTCAAGTTTGTTCTCTTTTTTTTTTCTCTTTATTCAGACTTCGGCAGGTTCAACGTATTCAGTCCACAATGTTCATGACTTCAGTTAGCATTAGGTAGCATCACAATTGGGCCATCTCACAGATTAAATGTGTTGTTTTTGAAAGCCATTGTTAACAGTTAGGTGAAAAACCTTCAATAGAAAAAATAAAGACAGAAACACACAGGCTATTAGCATAAATAGGCATAAATAGGCATCAATTAAATATGCAAATATACAAGTGAAATAGCTCAATTAAATGTGCAAATACGCAAGTGCAAAATTACCTAGTACGCAGCCTACATGTGCAAATATGCAAATAAAAAGGGTTTATAAATTATCACATTTATGTAGATAAATATAATCTGGCATATATATTTAAGTAAATAATATAAATACAAATAACACTAAACAGATTGTTTCCTACAACGAGCCTACAGATGGCCCAGAACTAGCATTGTTTGTTAAAATGAACATGCTAACATTGAAACACTTCCCTGCTAAACAGAACACAATAGCGCCACCCAGAGCAATTAACGCTATGCTAAACAAACAATGACTGAGTGCTGCACAGAGTCCAACGAATGGAACAGAAATCATTTGGCAGGCTGTATCAATTAAAATCCTCTTCACTAGAAGCAGCAACTTCGTCTGAACAGTAAACCCAAACTATGTTCTTACCGGCTGCCTCTCCAGTCTTTACAACGTTATCCTTTTGCACAGTAGTTCAGGTCACGCCGAAACAAACTCGTGGCGTCTTCTGAAGTCCTTCACTCGCTCTGCCACTTAATTGTTCACCTGTTGTTTCAGGCTGCGTCGCGCAAGTGACGTCACCAGACGTTTGGAGCTGATCGGCAGCACTTAAAATTTAACCCTTTCCCTTTGCTCTTGTTGAAACGTCAATTTCCTCTTTGCATTTCCACAGCCTTCGTATTGCCATGACTAACTAAAATGAAGTTTGACTTAACAGGCATCTCTGTGGTGGCAGGTAGGTGAAAGTCTCTGTCCAAGGGAGACGTGCGTGTGCGCATGTCCATGGTTGATGAGTGTGTGTGACTGTCCATGTTTGACGGATGTGTGTGAATGTCCATGTTTGATGTATGTGTGTGATTGTCCATGTTTGACGGATGTGTTTGATTGTCCATGTTCGACGGATGTGTGTGAATGTCTATGTCGGACGGATGTGTGTGAATGTCTCGTGAAGAGGGAGGAGAATGTTCGTGTGTAGGCAATGGTGTGCTGTCCATGTGAACAGTGGTAACACAAACCTCACCAGACCTGGCGTCTGTCAATGTCAGTTCATGCAGCAGGTCCTGGAGAGAGAGAAGTTGAGCCATGCCTTCATCTTCCATAGCCTTTAACGTCTCACTCCTGGTGTAGTCAATGATAAAGTCATAGAGTTCTGGTTCGCTGAAGCCCTCTGTGCTGTCGCTCCAACCATCCACTGACTTTGCAACCAACTGCAGTTGACTGGTACTCAGCGCAGGAAGCTTCTTATGGATCTGGAGGATCAACATCTGCCGCGGGGTCGCTGTGGCCATTGTGATGTCTCAACGGTGACTGTAGCTCTCTGGATGACGCTTGACACGGCAGCCTTCCCTGAAGCTTGGACACCTGGTCTCACTGTCACAGTAGCCTCTCACCCTGCTCTTCGATGTTTAATCCCGGACCGAGCCCCCAATTGTTACCGGCGCCAGACCTAGGGGAATCTGGGCAGGTACAAGGCCCACAGGCTGAGTGGCGCTGTGGGTTAAATGAAGTGGAGAACAACAAAAGTTATGACTTGCTCAAGCAACTGCGTTTATTTTCTGAGTATCAAAGTTGATATCACTAATGCAATGAACTGTTAATAGACCTACTGCATGAGACTATCATAAAACAATAAATAAATCAATACATCAATTACTGTTGTGTATCATACGTATTACACATCACTGTAAATAGATATCATTGTTCAAATGTTCTTCAAAGTGACATTCTGAAATAACTGTTATATATCATGTTACAGAAAACTTTACAGAAACATCATGACAATTAATAGTAGTACATAGGCTAAATATCATTGTTCAAATGTGCTTCAAAGTGACATTCAGAAATAACTGTTATATCATGTTACAGAACACTTTAATATAGCATGGCAATTAATAGCAGTAAATAGATATCATTGCTCAAATGTACTTCAAAGTACGTATACAGATACATGGGCTACGTGGCTATCTCACTCTTTGTAGTATCTATCATTAACGGCTACTTGAGTTTTTAGTGTCTCGCGCACACTAGCCTAACTGATGACCGTGACTGGATCTGACTAATAAACAGATACCAGTCTAAACAGAACACTGAGAGGGCGAACAAAGTGATATAAAGTAAACTGAAACATAACATAAACTTTACATACACTTACTAGGGCTGCAACTAACGACTATTTTGGTAGTCGACTAATCTTTAGATAAATTTTTCGATTAGTCACCGATTATCGATTATTCTTTTAGTTTTTAGTAGAGTTAAATATTGTTTTGATTTTATTCAAAATTACCCTAAAGAGTACTTAAATCAGGGGGAAAAGCCAAAAACAATTATTATTAACATTATTATTGTTATTATTATTGTTATTATTATATTTGTATTATTATTGTTGTTGTTGTTGTTGTTATAATATTATCATCATCATCTTTACAAATTGAGCATTGTGTTTATTTGCAACCACCATCACATGCAGTGTTTCCAGTAGCCTGACTGTGAAAGCCTATATGTAGTAAAAATGGCTTGCCATAGGCACACACACGTCTTGTTTTGGGGAGCAAAAACGGTAAAAAGATATTTTTCTCTTTCAAGGTTGACAGTGTGTCCACACACGCTTCATCGTGAAATAGGACTTATTCCTCATTCAACACGAGTTTTTGCATGCTTAAGATGTTACATTCTGGGATTTTGGAAGACTATAAGATTGTTTAGCTGTTCAGTCTTGTTTACTTTGAGTGGTAACGTTACTGTCAGAGCAAGTGAACTTGCGATCGCTAAGCTAGGCTACTTGCGCCTATCGTCTGCACCTTGGGAATCACAGTGTTAAGGTATGTTTTTACTTGTGGTTGAAAATTAAATAGCCTAAATCAAAGAAAACTTTAACAAGAAAACCCTTTCAGTTTCTAGCATATTAGCGAGCTAGGTGCTTTGCTCATGTTTAAAACTTTTAGCTTAATGTAGGCTACAGGCAGGCTTTGCTGTTTAGCAGAGTTGCAGAGACGCAATCTGCATTGCTTCTGATGCATAGGCTAATGTTGAAATTGTGCTTTCTGAAGCAGCAGCAAAATCCAAAAGTTTATTTTTGCCTGATAATAGATTTGAGATAATAGCGGTCTCAAGTTTACGAGCTATTTACGAGCAGTCTTGCTCAAATTGACCCAGGGCTTTTCTCATCATTCATGTTTATTGCAGGTATCTTAGTGGAAAGATGAGGTTACTGCCCCCAACACTTCCGGCAGGGAATTGCAGTGTTCTAAAGAGTCGAGTGAAATCTTTCAGGTCGTCTCTGCATTAGTGAAAATCAACTTTTAACATGCAAATTATATGTAGCCTCATAAATATGACGACTAGGCGACTACAAGATTTTGCGTCGACTACGTTTTATAGTCGACGTCGTCGACGTATTCGACTAATCGTTGCAGCCCTAACACTTACACAAACATATTAACTTGCTTGCTCAATGTTAAACTTAACATTGTGTACAGACAGATATCTTTAGAATCTTTAGACCTACTAACGGTTGCTGACTAACAGCAACTAGCTTCTGTTAGCTCGCTAGCGACTACGTTTAAAATCATCAAATTTCACATTTCCTAACACCTTAGTTAATCCCATAACTAATACAGGAACAAACACATTATCTATGTGTTTGTTTGATACCATAACCACATACCAAACATGTCAAAAACATACCTGTGGGTTAAATGAAGTGGAGAACAACAAAAGTTATGACTTGCTCAAGCAACTGCGTTTATTTTCTGAGTGCTCGAGCAGCTACGGTCTCCATGGCAACCCACTACGGTGCAACCAGAGCCGTATATAGAGATTGTGTTGTGCATAACATGCATACATTCTACCTGTTCACGGCCTTTTTTCATTTCTCAGTGCTGTTGGTAACAAATATTTCAAGAAAAAGGAGGAATTGATACACGGCTCTGGGTGCAACAGTTCAGCAATGCCATCTAGTGGCATGAAAAGGAATAGCATAGTGATTAGTTTAAATCTAATAAAATAAACCAAAAAAAATAAGGGTGGTGTATTAAAGGGGGTGATTTCCTACACCTGTTACACACGCATCCCCTACCCCACTCTCTGCTAATGCTTTTATTTAATTAACCATTGAATAAATCCAGACTGCGGTCTATTTCCTAAAAACTCCGTCTGTCATTGTTTTTGTTAGACTGACGTGACACTCTGTGTGAATTCCGTTATGTTTCAAAACTCATAATTGGTAATTAAACAAAATCGATCACACAGAGTTTGTCCTGGAAGAAACGGGTCCTAATTGCATGGGATATGCTTGCGAGTGCACATTTCGTAGGTAGCTTATACAACCTGCGGAGTTTCGCACCATCTCTCTGTTGCCTGCATTATGCAGAAAGCAGATTTGGATAGCCTGCTTGAGATTGGACAGTTGAATGAATAGGCTATTATATTTTATTTATTTGTTCTGTAATGTTCTTACCAACCATACTATAGTGGTCCGCAAGTAAGATATAGTGGTAAAGTTTATGTCCAATTACGCGCAACTCCAAGGCCAATCTGGAGACGTCTTTTGCTCAAAATCTCTCATACTTGACTTGTCCGTTTCGTTTGGTAGCCAATCTATAGCCTAGGCTACCGCGATCGGACATGATATCCATATAATTTGATTTTGGAGAAATTAGTGCATTCAACTTTTGGGACATGGTTGTTTGTTTTTGTGCTGATTTAGGATACTCTTAAAAGCGGCTGCTTTCTGCAGCGGCCACCCGACGTTTCCTTATCCTTACAACTTCTCAAAGTTTAGGCTACTTGTTGTTTCCAGTAGATTTTTTCGTTAAGATATTAACCTTGTTTGATTTATAATGTGGTAAAACTTAGGAATAAGTGCCGAATAGACCGCTGGTATTGTGTTATTCACTGCTTAAACCAGCGCACTTCTGCAGCAGCCTTTTTTTTCCCAGCAGTGAAGACATTAAAGGGGAAATCCTGTCAAATTTCAACAAGAGCTCTATTGCTCAAGCTACTTGAGATTAGTCAATACTGAAGACGCAAGACATTTTGGTCCAACCATATAGGTTTCCTTGAACAGAGAATAAGCCCTGACAGTTAACCCAATGGGGCAAGTTTTCAAAACTGCACTGTTAGACTTTTCTAAGGTTTTTACAGTAACTCACTGGCAACACTGTTGCCAGTGAGTTACTGTAATTCAGAGAGCCAGTATGCTACTGTATTTCATTTTACAGTAACAATACCGCACAATTCAAAGTAAACCAGTATAGTACTGTAACCCTTTTCAGCCTTTTACCCCTTTTAAAATGTATTATTTATTTATTATTATTTATTTATTTATTATATTATTATAATATTACCACTACTAGCCTATTGGTGTTATTATTAATCATAGTTTAATAATAATGACAAATACGTTTTTCAAGTTACCACAATGTTTATTTTTTAAATTTTGTACAAAACGAATATTTTCAAGGCTTTTCCAAAACAAGGGCCACCTTCTTCTCAGCGCTGTCCATCCACTTTGTTGCAGTCAGCAATGCGGTACCTGCAGTATGAAAAAGTACACCATATTAACGTCTAGAAAACAACCACAGTCTCACCCAATGTCAGCAGAGTTACCTGCTAAGATACTAACGTTAGCTGCTAACGTTAGCTATTACTGGCTAATTGAATTCAAAATTATTTTGGTAACCTACAAGTAAAGTACTTACATCTGTAAAATTCTGTCGAAGTGTCTTATATTCAGGAATTTTTCACAAAGGCACCAACGTTTCTTGCCTTCAGAAGTGTATTCCCTGCAATATGAAAAAGCACAGTATTAAAACACACTGTAGACACCAACTGACATAGATACCACATAATTAGGCTACCAGTGCTAATGTGGGTATCCACACTAACATTGGATGTCAGCTCCGAATGCTGAATGTTGAAATTGAATAAAAAAATGATTTGGGTACTTACATCTGTAAAGTTGTCCATTTTAGAAGTGCTTTGTCTTCAGGAGGCTATTCCAATTCGACGAGTTTTCACATTGGCACAGTTGACAGTCCAATGTGGAGAAAACCTCAGACTCTCAGGCGCTAACGTTAGCCACACTGCACTTCATTACTGACTTAGATAGACTACATAGAAATATACACGGGTAGACTAGGTTTCGGTGAGCAGTAATATGACAGAATTTTGAATTTTAGATTCCTTGTAATGTAAGGTTACCCGAAAATCCTTGCTGCAGCAGCCAAAGCAACTCTACACTAGGCTACTACAGTTTTGTGATTTCCAACTACGGAGAGACAGGAGTGCCAAAAAGCATTAAAAAGTGGTGCCTTACTGTAATTTCTTTAAAAAACTAATGAAACTCAGTGACTTACTGTAAATTCAAAAAATGAACATAACGGTCAACCAAAAATACCCAGAATGCAATGGCAATTACAGTAATTTACCACAAAACTAATTTAAAGTATCTTACTGTTTGATATGTAGTAAAATACTGTAGAAATTACAGAAAAGTCTAACAGTGTGTGTTTACAGCATTTAAACATGCTCCAAATATCACCCCAAAAGTTATGCACATTACACCACATAACTGTATTGTGTATGGCAACAAATGGCTGGGAAAGTGGTTAAAACTGTGAGCTTATGCAAGCAGCCCAATATTGTTTGTTTACAAAACGGTTTTGTAAACACTGCATAAAAACACAATTTTAAGCACTTTGTTAGACATTTGTAGTCAAAAACACTACAGAGGTGTGTTGTAATGTGTCTGATGATGTTACAAAGCTTTTGGGGTGACATTTGGTGCATGTTTAGATGCTGAAAACAGTTTTGAAAACTTGCCCCATTGGGTGAACTGTCAGGGCTTACTCTCTGTTCAAGGAAACCTATATGGTTGGACTAAAATGTCTTGCGTCTTCAGTATTTGCTAATCTCAAGTAGCTTGAGCAATAGACCTCTTGTTGAAATTTGACAGGATTTCCCCTTTAAGGACTGTCAACATGGGCGTATAGCTACAATAAAGGACACCTAATTTTTCGAGCCGAAAATAAGTTAAACATTCTTAATTAATCCCTTTGCGCGCGTAAGTGCCGCAAAACATATCTCCGGTTTTGCTTCATTGTCTTTCGGAAGCTTTATATGGGCATGATACCTCTTACAATCGAGGTAGCCTATTTGGTAAATCTGATCTAATTAAAACTAAACAATCAGATCTACCCATTTGTATCACTGGTAACGTACTTGCTAGAGATTGAGAGGGTTTAATTTCAGTGTAAATATCGCCTATATTTAGGCAAGGTATGTCTTTATAGTGTTAAAGGCTGAACTTGCTAGATCAATATGAAGAGGCCAAGAAGGTACTATTACCCACTTTCTATGATTACTGAATCAATATTGTGGTCTGCAGTTAGTGTCTCTAATGTTATTGTCATATTATTTTTAGGTCTTCAAATGATCCTTACAACTCTACTTCTACCATACATCAACTCAGTGTTGATGTTGACCACTATGTCATAACAGAAATGGGAAAAGTCATAGAAGTATGAAAAGTCATAGAAGAATTCAGTCAACAGTCCATGGACCGGGATCTTTTTCTGATGTATGAGGAGGCCGAAAAGGTACCATTACCATGTTTCTATTGTTATTGATTTAGAGTTGTCTGTAGTTAGTGTTGTATCACTAATGTTATTTCCATGTTATTTGTAGGTCTTCAAGTGATCCTTGCAACACTTCTTTATAATCACAACAATATTCGGCTACGCTTATGTTGATGAATTTGTGATCGTCAATCCCCTTGGAGCAAAGAGAGGAAAGCACAAGCTAACGGCTGTGTATTTCAAGTAAGGAAATCTCCACTATCGTTATACATCCAAAGTTGAACATATCCACCTTTCCATCTTGGTAAAACACAAATATATCCATAAAGACACATTAAATTATGATGATGTATTCAGGCCTCTGGTTTGCAGTTAGTGTTGTATCTCTAATGTTATTGCTACATTATTTTTAGGTCTTCAAGTGATCCTCGCAATGGGACCTGTTGCAATGGAAGTCTTAGAAGAATTCAGTCACCAGTCCATGGGCCGGGATCTTTTTCTGATGTACAAGGAGGCTGAAAAGGTACCATTACCACCTTTCTGTGGTTACTGAATTAGAGTTGTGGTCTGTAGTTAGTGTTGTATCTCTAATGTTATTTCCATGTTATTTTTAGGTCTTCAAGTGATCCTCGCAACATTACTTCTACCATATCTATTAGAGGGAGGATCCAAATGCCCTATACGTCATTAACAAGGTGTGGTTTATTTTTATTTGGTTAAAGTTCTGTTTTGAAATGCCTTAGAAGTTTAATGTAAGTTTTCTGTCTTCCCTAGGACCCAGAGGTTTTGACCCCTGACCTAGTACCGGCAACCCCTTCCTAGAGGCTTTTGGTGTTCGTCTGGACTCACCCCCACAGTCAGCACTATTTTTTTTTTTTTAAGGAATGCTGCATTGTCTAAACTGTCGTCTCTGTCACACACTGTCTGTAGCTTACTGGCGCTCTCTCTATCTGCAAAAACATGTGTTTGTATTTTTAACAGTTAAATGTTTAGTAGAGTCCTAAAATCCCAAAACTTACAACTAAAATGACTGTGTACAATAGACCTTTACAGTATGTTCAAACTCCTCCAAACATCCTCTGTTTATTACTCTCTGCTTCTCATTTTGTAAACCATAAAGTTTTGTTATGTATTACTGTAATGAGATTCAGTGGTCTACATTTTATAACAGTTACATAGACATATTGGGTATGTTATACTAATATGGTATTTGTTGTTATTTGCTTGAAATGTAACATGTTGCTGTATCAATAAAATAAAATGTTATACCTATTTGTGTATTATTATTATTATTATTATTATTATTATTAGCCTATAAAATAATAAAAATAAAACAAATAAACCTCAGGGGTCTTTGAGGAACCTTTTCAAGGGGTTCTTGGAGGAACCTATAGGGGTCTTTGAGGAACCTTTTCAAGGGGTTCTTGGAGGAACCTTTTACAGAGGGTTCCTCGAGGAACCTATCTGAACAGAAAAGGTTCCTCCACAGTGGCAATGGTGAGGAACCCCAAAAGGTGCCTCGAGGCTCCTCCAATTCTAAGAGTGTAGCAACATCAGGCATGGTCCCGAGGCTTTGTCGCGGCATGAGATGAAGAATGTGATTCAACTTAATTTCGCCTTGGGGGCGTGGCTCATATTCAGGGGCGCCAAGAGGTCACCACGCAGCAGAAGTTAAACTATTTTCAAGTTCAAACTTTCAATGCCTTGTCATTGATGTTAGATGTTAGCCTTCCCATAAGTCTATATGTAGACGTACAGTATGGGTTTAACGATGGGCTACCGAAGCGCTTAGGGGTCATGCAGTTTCTCTGGAAAACGGCACCACCTCCGCTGAATAGTAGGCTACACTCTGGATAAACCATCGGATAAACCAGCGGATGCTGCCGACACCTTTGAAGTTTCGTATCTTTTAGTGGCCAATCTGGACGGCGTACCTACCTCATGGACAAAGACAAACCAACTCCCGTGTACTCAATTGCGGGTTTTACATTGGCAAGTTCAGTCATTCATTCGTTCATCATTTATATAGACTAATCAGGCTTGTTTTGGTCTTCTGTGGATTTTGGTGTGCAGCCAATACTTGTAAATTGCAGGTGAAATCTTTGGTTTTTCAGTATTCAGAATATCACCAAAGACACTGAATTACAAAGAATCTCTGATATCAATAATTTGCTGGTACATCTTATAAGTGAAGAATGCTGCATTTGTGATTAGAAGAGTAGGTTTTGGTTAATACAGGTGGTCATTCTAATGTTACAGTATCTGATCATAGCTGAGGTGATTTCATTTTATATTTATATTGTAGCCTAATATATAATTTTGCTCTCCCTCTATCTGTCTTTCTCAGGTGTGTTGCCTTGTCTTTGGAAATGCTCCTGGTTATCTTTGTCCTCCTGTTGAGGTGCAGGTGGAATTTGGTGTTTTCCCCCTTAGTCCCACAGCCAATCGATACACACTAAAGCAGGGGGCCATGGTATGACATACACACACACACACACACACACACACACACACACACACACACGTGTCCTGTGCACTCCCACAACCGGATGCCGCTTCATAATTACATTATTATTATTTTCTCTCCCTCGTCCCTTCCTCCCTCCCTCCTATTGTGTTAGGAGCTGGCCAGTGTTGATGTGTCCTCCTGTGTGTCGGTGTGTGTTTTGACACTGAATCTTGTGGAGGCTTCACCACAGGCACCAGTGGAGCTTCAGGCTTTCATGGACTCACAGCTTCTCCAGACCAAAGAGTTCAGAATCAGTAAGAGCACCTCTTGCTACTGTATGTGTGTAATCAAGTGGAACACCGCTCACATTAAACATCATATTAACATGAAGTTTGTGATAATCACAAATTAAAATGAAGGTATGAAAAAATAATTGGGGCCTTCTTTTGGAGAGACAGTTTTTGTTTGTTGCTTTCTCTTCTCATCTAGTTTCCTTCCTTCTCTTGTCTTCTCTTTCCCTCTCTTCTCACCTCATCCCTCCTTTCCATGTTTCCCAGGCTTGATAAAGAGCTCCATGCTCAGAGCAGCGGTGTCGTCAACCAGTGCTCTTCTCACCTGGACGTCACAGGGTCCAGAGCACAGCGTGTCCGTGTGTGTGTCCGATGAGTGCTGGCCACCCTCTCAGACAAGCCTACACACACGTACACACACCTACCTCCTCTCCAGGTTGAACCCTGGCACCACATACGCTCTCATAGTAGAGCAGGAGACACGGATGAGACATCTCAGTATCACCGTCCTGCAGAAACTCCATTTGGCCATAGAGACAGGTGTGTGTGTGTGTGTTTGTTTGCAAATGAAAATGCATAATTTTGTATGTGTGATTTAGTCTAGTAGGAAGGGAGGGGAGGGGTCACATGCACCCCAAAGATATATTTTTTTAACCTAGCTTTTTGTAATCCTTAAGGTGTCTAGTAAATGGTGTTAGTTGGCCCAGGAGCCAATTTTTGTCCCATATATGATTTTTTTAACCATCTTCTATGGCCAACCTGGATTTTCCACTGTAAAAAATTAAAACTTTAAATCAACATAACTCCTGAACTATACATCCGACAACCATCATTCACCCCATTTTATGTTTGTCTTTTCACGGGGAATTGATTTGGCAAAGACTCAAATGAGTAGATCTTGTTTGATGCAGAGCATCTTAAGTAAACACAAAAAAATCACATATTTTACCTAATCTGAATGGCAGGAACTCCTCCCCTATACACCCTATTGATATTTCCCCCCTAAGATTTGTATTTTCACAATCTTGAACATGTGTACTAAACACAAATAGATGATATCCACCCTGAAAGTTTGTCAAATGTATGTTTATTCTGACATTTTGTTTGTTATCCTGGATTTTCCCAAATGCTAAAAAGATGATGTAAAATCAACATAATGCCTTAACTATCCATTTTGCAGGGGTAATTGGCCATTTTTGTTGTTTCATGTTGGCCTGAGGTATTGATGGAGATGGGTAGTGACAGGACTGGAGGATTTGTGGAGCATTATCATCCAAATAAATGCAAAAATGTAGGCAAATGTGTAGAATTAGCCAGGGAATACCCATGCTGCCTTGCACGCTTTCACCATGTGAATCAGCATGGTGTCCATGACTGATCTCTAATCCTACCTTTGGGATCCAATCACAGAACGGGGAGGGACTTCCCTTGGAGTACCCATGCTGCCTTGCGCACTTAATTCCATGTATATCATCTAGTATACAGTACTTGATACCATTGGGTATAAGCTACATACAGATAGCCTAGAAATCTAGACGTACTCTAGCGGTGGCATATAGATTTGCTCAGCCAGTTTGTCTAGTAGCAAGCCATAATTTGATCGGCAATGGTGTTCGACCAATCACAACTCTATGTGTTAAGGGCGAGCTTCACCAAAAAGAACGGTCCTTTTGGTGTTTACATGTTGTTCGTTCCTCGATTGATTATAGGTTATCCTATTGTGTGTAGAAGCTGTTTGAAAGATATCTGCATTGTTCCGTCCACGATTGAGTTCAGTCTGTCTATTGATGTCAGACTATACATTTTAGTATTATAGGATGGCTTGCCAGGCTAACGTGCAGATGCTTATGATTGACCTTCGTAATGCTCATGGCTCTGGACAATCGTAAACCATGTTTCCTTGTATGGTGTCCTCATTGCTGTCATTTGGGCTAGTTCAGTGCCATTAAGCCAATTCAGAGATACCCAGGTATGGCCTCTTCTTGGTATGGCCCCAGACCATGAAGCCCAGAGGTGTGGTTATCTTAAAGTTTAAACAAGTTGTTTATATATTGCATTTCTGGCAACTCATTTTTTACCACTAGCTTTTATGTTAACCATGTGTTCTTACAGCTGTCCACAAACACCTCACAATTTATCCACTGGGGTGCGAATTCTGGATATTAAGTAATGGTCATTTAGCACTGGTGATTTTGGCTTAGAGATTTGGACCTGAGGCATTAAGGGGAAATTAATCTTAAAGCAAGCACCCTCTCCACTATCTATGTATACAGCAATGACCATTAGTAATAATGGGTATACACTATACATCCAATTTCCATGGGCTTGTGGAATATAGGATATAGGATGTAGAATATAATCCTCAGCCATCCAGTGTGGTGTCCCACGTTACTCCAGCTGGTCGTGGTGTGAGGGCAGCAACTGGCTGGGGGAGCCAGACTGTGAGGACTGGCTGGCTGAGGACCACTGGCTAGAGAGGCACCAGAGGTCCAGTGACTGGGTTAGTGAGGATGATGAGTGCATGGGCCACAGAGGAGGGAAATGAGTGGACTACTGAGGAGGAGGAGTCTTGCAATGAGCATTCCAGTGTCCTTGTCTGGCAGTCAGCAGCCTTCCAGCTCTTGCTCTGGCTGCCCACAGCTCTCCTGTTCCAGTTTGGTGTATCAGCAGCCCTGCTCCGCACCTGACACGAGTCCACTCAGTGCCGTCCCATGCACCTGAAGTGAACACACCGGCTCCTCTGCCGGCCCTGGCTTCTCACCCAGACTCTGCTCTGGCTTCTCTAGCACCTCTGCTTCCTCCAGTTCCAGCTCCTGCACCACACCAGGCACTTGCTCCGGCTCTAGCCCACACTGCTCCTCTAACTCCTTGGCCAGACCCAGCTATGGTCCCTCTGGTTCCTCCAGCTGTGGTTCCTTTGACTTCTCCGCTAGAGTCTTCTACAGGCCCCGGTCCCAAGTAATTGGACCCTCTGCACCTCTTGGTCCGGCCTGCTGATCTTCTCCCCAGCCTTCCCCCTGACCCTCTGCTCCTGGCCTTACCGGCCTCCTGGTCCTCCCCCGGACCTTCTCCAGACCTGACTGCCCAGTCTACTAATTTTGGGATGTCTGGGATCTGTCCCTTACTGCTGACTGACACACTACATATCCGTCAGTGCTGGAGCTCTCTCAAGAAGCATTGTGGGCTCGTCAGTTCCAACGGCTCCATTGCTTGCGTTGAGAACTGTTCCATTTTTCAGGCAGTAACTGATCCGTCATCCAATTAACTCAACACTCCCCTACATCAGACATGCCCTCCATCATCTGTTAACAGATGTGTATAGTGTGTAACTTGCGTTAGAGTGGGGATGTTTACTGTAACATTCCTGCGTCACGTGCGTCACCAAGAGGAGGAGATGCGGAAGGCGAAGGCTGTTGAACTTGCCACCCAGGGGACATGGACCAGATGGGACCTCCCGAACAGGAGGGTCACATGGTCTGAACTCTGGAGGCTGGAGCCATTCTGTGTGAGCTTTCTCCTAAGGTCTGTGTACGACACACTGCCCTCACCAGTGAACTTGGCAAGGTGGGGCCTGAGGGACGACCCACACTGCAGGCTGTGTGGGAAGAAGGGGACCCTGTCCCACATACTAGCAGGATGCCAAACAGCTCTAGCCCAGGGGAGATACAGGTAGAGGCATGACCAGGTGCTCTGCGTGATTGCAGACATCCTAGAGCAGGCCAGGAGAAGACCACAACCTAACAAGGCACAGGTACCAGCAGTACAGTTCATCAGGGCAGGAGAGCAGACGTCCACTGTTAAGAGAACAAGGACCAGCATCCTCATCCTCCAGGGGGCACAAGGATGGGAGATGTCAGCTGACCTGGGCAGGAAGGTCACTTTCCCCCCGTTGTCATCTGGTCAGAGCAGGCTAAGAAGATCATCCTGGTGGAACTAACTGTGCCATGGGAGGAAGGCTGTGATGAGGCCCATGAGAGGAAGAGCCTGAAATATCAAGATCTCATCATGGAGTGCAGGGAGAAAGGCTGGCAAGCGTGGCTATTTCCAATGGAGGTGGGGTGTAGAGGGTTTCTGGCACAGCCTGTATGGACGGTGCTCACTTCACGTGGCGTGGCAGGCAGAGAGCGCAAGGCAGCTGTGCGCAGGATTGGGGAGGCAGCAGAACGAGCCTCTTGCTGGCTGTGGTTTAAAAGAGAGGAGGAGGGCTGGAGGCCTGGAGCTGATGGGCAGTGACCTGGCCACCACTGCTGACCCGCCAACTGGAGGGTGTAGCGGTTAAGGGTCGAAATACCCAGAGAAGGTTGGGCTCCGTCTGACGACATCAGCTCCAGGCCAAAAGCCTCAGTTGTTTGGAGAGCGACTGTATATATGAAATCACCCGATGTATGCAACCAGTAACTTGCGTTAGAATGGGGTTGTTTACTGTAACATTCCTGTCCTGTCCTATTCTCAGCCTATCTCCAGTCCTGTGTCAGCATGTACATATCTGCATTATCTGTGTGCTCCTGTCCTCTGCTTAAAGTGTACCTGTCTTGACATTTGGGTCCAACTTACCCCCAAGATACATGACGAGCGTTTCTCAAAGTCTAGGAAGCATGCTTGGAAGGCTGCTTTTTCAAGCATTCCACGTCATTGTTAGTCGCCAAGTACTGTTCCAAAGTCAAGCATCCTTCTAAAGTCTAGTGAGGACAGAGGCCTTTGTTCATAGATTTTTCAAGGATGCACTGATGGAACCTTGGTTTTGAAGTGTACGGCTTCCAAGGCTAGTGTGCTACCTAGGAAGCATGCTTGACTTTGAGAAACACTCGACATGAGGTTATATTCTTTCAAAAAAGAAGTAGGGTTGCTTCCCTTTATTCCACAGGGTCAAATTGGGTATATGCCCATATTACTAATACTCATTGCTGTATACATGGATAGTGAAGCATGCTTTCAAAAAGGCGTGGCATAAGGAGTAAATTTATTTCCCCTTATTGCTTTAAGCTAAAGTCACCAGTTCTAAATGACCATTACTTAATTTCCAGATTATGCAATATTCCAGTGGATATTTTGTAAGATGTTTCTGGACAGCTGAAAGAACACATGGTTAAAAAAAACTATTGGTAAAAAAATCATTCAAAGTAATGGAAAAATGAAAAAGCCAAACATTAACTACTAGTGTAAACTCATCACACCTCTGGGATTCATGATCTGGGGCCATACCAAGAAGAGACAGACATCTGGCAAGCCATCCTATAACACCAAAATGTATAGTCTGACATAGATAGACCGAACTTAATCGTGGGTGAAACAAGACAGTTATCTTTCAAACTGCCTCTGCACGCAATAGGATAGCCTATGATCAATCAGAGGAATGAACAAGTAAAGGCCAATTCAATGGACCGTTGATTTCGATGAAGCCCGCCCTTAACAGAGTGAACGCCAATGGTGTCCTACCAATCAAATTCCCTATGTCTTGCTACTAGACATAGGCCGCCGCTAGAGTACGTCCAGATTTCTAGGCCAACTGTACGTAGCTTATATCCAATTTCCTCAATTACTGTATATCAACTGACGTACATGAAATGAAGGCAACATGGGTACTCCCAGGCAAGTCCCTTCCCATTCTGTGATTGGATCCAAAAAGCAGGGCTAGATATCATTCATGGACACCATGCTGATTCACATGGCGAAAGCGTGCAAGGCAACATGTATTCCCAGACTAATTCTACACATTAGACAACATTTTTGCATTTATTTGGGTGATAATGCTCAACAAATCCTCCAGTCCTGTCACTACCCATTCTCAGGCCAACATGTAACAACAAAAATGGCCAATTACCCCTGCAAAATAGATAGTTAAGGCATTATGTTGATTTTACATCATCTTTTTAGCATTTGGGAAAACCCAGGATAACAAACAAAATGTCAGAATAAACGTACATTTGACAAACTTTCAGGGTGGATATCATCTATTTGTGTTTAGTACACATGTTCAAGATTGTGAAAATACAAAAGTTTGGGGGGAAATATCAATAGGGTGTATAGGGGAGGAGTTCCTGCCATTCAGATTAGGTAAAATATATGATTTTTTTGTGTTTACTTAAGATGCTCTGCATCAAACAAGATCTAATTATTTGAGTCCTTTGCCAAATCAATTCCCCATGAAAAGACAAACATAAAATGGGGTGAATGATGGTTGTCGGATGTATAGTTCAGGAGTTATGTTGATTTAAAATTTTCATTTTTTACAGTGGAAAATCCAGGTCGGCCATAGAAGATGGTTAAAAAAGTCATATATGGGACAAAAATTGGCTCTTGGGCCAACTAACTCCATTTACTAGACACCTTAAGGATTACAAAAAGCTAGGTTAGAAAAATATATCTTTCGGGTGCATGTGACCCCCCCTTCCTACTAGACT
>JAODXP020003145.1:0-32194 GCA_027497455.2 Sardinella longiceps
GTAGTGTAGTATTTTGCAGACACTCAGACAAACATACTGTAGGATACTCAGGAATGGAATGCCAACCACCAGACAGTCAGACATTGATTGTACAACTGGCTTTGTTTGACACATTGTAGATACCAATGAGATATGGAGATACAAAAAGAGATTTGAAAAACATTGAAAATCATCCCATGAATTAAAAATATAGTTGAACCTTTTTTTTGCTCTCAATGTGCTCCTGTAAAAACATATATTCTCTCAATCACAGAAAAGGAAAAAGTGAAGAAAACACTGACATCAGCGGGTACAATTTCAAGTACAATTTGGGTACAATTTCAAGTTTTTATTTAATGAAATACAGTACAGTATATGGAAATGTATGACAATGTACAGTTTATACTGGCTTAAGGCATATAAAATTGTAGTAATGTTTTATAAGAAATTAAATCCATATCTATATGGGCAATTCAACGAAAAAGTAAACCTCACCTTAAAAATTCAAGTCTCATCTACATGGACATAGAAATTATTTTGGAAAACTTGCAATACAAAAAAGTATTGGCTCGATGTGAGTAATCAACTGAGCAAGTTTCGAAAGGATATCTTTTTGTTAAAATTTTTACCCTATTCAGCCATAATGTAAGTCTATGGAGGGGCGTATAAAGGGCATATGGATGTGGATGATAACACAAACAAAGCTGCAATGCTATCGGTTATTTTCTATTGTCATATTACTATTTCTGTTGTTACAGGTCAAAATCCACCATTCACAATTGTTTTGTATTGTTTTTCCAGACGTCAGGTCCATACTTTTTGACATTTACATTTAAAAGTAAGTCTTTCTATGTGTTTACTGAAGTGTCCTGTTTGGTATGAATGTAGTAATATTTACATTTCTCTAGAAATTTCAGACTTCACCGCAAAAACTTCTCTCCCATAAAAGTTTGTCCATTTTTCGTCACGTCCATAGCAAATTCAAAGGCTCATATTCTTATGATGTAAATCATGATATCAATTTTTTGTGTTTGCCTATATTCAGCCATGGAGTTTGCATAAGAATATGAACATAATTGTGAAATACTGCCAGGTTTGAGGAGGTTATGTGGCATTTTGTTCATCAATGATGCATGAAAATGTCACGTCCATAACACTGAAATTGCCCATATATATAATGGAATTACAGTATATTTTCATTTTTGATACTGTATACAAAATTGTGTTTAGTCATGGCATGCTATACAGTATGTGTGGCAAAATGGACACAACTCAAAAATCATGCAGTGCTCAGGCAAGTCCTGCAATTATTTTGGTCTAAGTAGGCACTGGTCCATATCCTCATCTCTCCTGTGTGTGTGTGTGTGTGTGTGTGTGTGTGTGTGTGCTCGTGTGTATAGGGATATTCAATCTAATATATGGTATCAATATTTCTACATTTAAATTGTGGCACTTCACATAGGATTTGAGGCACATTAAAGACATTGAAGGGACACCGGGCAAGGATTTCGCAGCCTCAAAGTCATGATTACATGGCTCATTATGGGGTACAGTAAGCGATGACTCGGCCGCCTCTACCATGGATTTTATGGGTACTACGCTCGCAGGTTTCAAGGCGGTGAAATTGAAACTGAAAGAAATTGCATTTATTACAGGATTATCAGACAACGCACAACAATTATCATCTCTGATTTGTACCCTTTGGTTTGCAAATAAATTCACATTTCATAATGATGAAAAAACCCTTATCATAATATCATTACAGAAATAAAATGGATAAAAAAATAGAAGCTAAAGCATTAACATTTCACAATTTTAAGCCGTTTCACCCTTTGATATTTGAACCACAGATACAGATACAGCAGATATTGGTGGAAGCAGCTAAGCATAATGTATTTATTGCACATTAACACATCTGGCAAAACATATACAATATATATACAATATTTTTAGATGGTTACCATAACTCATTACAGTGAAGTGAAGAAATATTGAAATGGTACTGTTTACATTGCACCATTAAGAAATTCAACTCTATCATAATAATCGTAGATAAAGAAATGGGAAACTCATATTTTACTAATTATGATAAGCACCCACCTGGGTGATGCACGGCAGCCATTTTGTACCAGAACGCTCACCACACACTACCTTGAGGTGGAGAGTGATGGAATTATTGAATGAGCCAATTACAGTGGAGGATGATTTGGGGGCCAGATTGAATGAGCCAGGTTGGGACTTTAGCCAGGACACCGGGAAACCCCCTACTCTATGCGACAACTGTCGTGGGATCTTTTATGACCACTGAGAGTCTGGACATCGGTTTAACGCCTCATCCGAAAGACGGTCAAGATATGTCAAGATACAATTATTAGTGGTCTCAAAATATGGTCTCATACACACAAACACACAAATCATTGTACAACAATAGTGATAGAAAAATATGTTCTGTTGGAAAAAATATATACTGAATATCTGCTTACACAGTAATATCTAATCAAATACACTGACACTGACATCAAGCATCAGACAACGTGCAGGTCCCTGCGTTTTGAGAAAAATTAATCCAAAACACTATATATGTGCCCTTTAAAGTACGCATGTAGGCTAAATATTGTTTTACACTGTGCCGTTACTGACAAATTTATAATTGATTTTATGAATACAAATATCCTGTAATATCACAGTAATATCCTGCTATGCCGTATCCTGATTAGTGCGAGGGACGAGTTTGAGTTTGATGGGCTTCTTGGGTGCCAATAAACCCTGGCTGTTCAACTTCATGGGCACCAGCGTCTCCTCACAGGTGTCGATGGTGGAACGCTGCAGCACCTCTACGATGACCAGCTTCATGCTGACCAGGGCAAAACGCATCCCGATGCAGTTCCTGGGCCCGACTCCAAACGGCATGTAAGTGTACGGGTCAATGTTCTCTTTGTTCTCCTTACTGAACCTGAGAGAGAGAGAGAGAGAGAGAGAGATATGTGAGGGAAAATACATATTTTTTATTTTTGGAAAGGATCATAATAATAAGACATTCAAATGTGAAAATCCATGTTATGCTTTCATTGATGAAATCTGTTGGATAGAGCAATAATATTTCATGATTGTATTTAAACCATACATAATTATTTTTTTAAAATGATTCATTCTTGACCTATTTAGGCCTACTTTCTTTTAGTCCTTATTTCTAATCAAAGGGGTTTACAAGAAAATGATCAGAATTCAGTAATGTAAAAGTAAGAGCTCCTTCATTCTCACAAACAAAATAAAGACTCTTTATCAGTGTTTGCCTCCTTTACCTTTCAGGTTTGAAGCTATCAGGGTCGCTCCAAATCTCAGGGTCTCTCTGCAGTACATAGGTGGGAACCATGACAACTGTTCCCTTGGGGATGGGGATGCCATTAATGTCTACAGTCTTCTTGCAGACCCTCTCCACACGTGGCAGCACAGGGTACAGTCGCAGGGTCTCATTCACCACGCTGTCTAGATACTCCATATGCATCATGTCCTCATAAGTCACTGAGGCCTGAGAAACAATGGGAAATCATTACACACACATTTTTTTTTTTTTAAGATATTTTTTTGGGCTTTTTGCCTTTAATCAGATAGGACAGTGTAGAGATGACAGGAAACAAGTGGGAGAGAGAGATGGGGTGGGATCGGGAGATGACCTCGGGTCGGAATCGAACCCTGGTCCCTGGAGTAATGGTCTGACGCTCTGACACTCGGCCACGGCACCCCCAACACACACATTTTAAAGGGATACCTGGGTAGTGAGACATGTTGGTCTCTTTAGATTGACCTTGGCATCAGCTACACTCAAAATACTTCCATTCCAAGTTCCATTCATCCATTAGCTGCCAAAAGTGACATCACCTGCTAGCATCTAATCAAAGTCCAATCAAGGTGCAGCATATTTTAAAATATGTTAGGTACAGCTGATATCAATATGAGTTGTATTAGGTGAACTTGTCTTATTAGTCATATTCTGTTCTTAAACCCCCTTCTGATCTTATTTGTCAGTATGATTAGTTAGTATGATTAGGTTGGTAATCATATAACATACACTACGCACAGTAGTGTACAGTAGCTTTAGATGTTTTTTAACCGGATACTGTTTTTTTGGGGCTATATTTTATTTTACATTTTCCTAAACAGTAAGAAGCTGTTACTGTTGTGAGGTTTACTCCCATTGTTTTCAAGGGATTGAGTTTTATCAGCAGGGAATAGATTGAGTTCTGTCTAGATAAAATAGCCAAAGCTAAAGCTAATCATTGGCAGCAGGCAGTGGCCTGTTTTGTGTCCTATACTGTACTGTAAAAGAATTACTGCTAGATTTCAGTCAATGGAATAACAAATGTTCATATTTTTATTATCTCTCAACAGCAGTTGTGATCACGGATTACAAGTACATGTATGGGATGAAACGTGACAGATTTTCCCAATACCGGTAATCTTGTGCTAATTGCTTGTTAGCCAATCGTTTGTGCCAGGGCCAAAATAAAGGACGTTGACAAGGCTATAGAGAAGGGAAGGTTGTGTGGTCGGTCACCTTGTCTGGGAAGACCTGGTCGATTTCCTGCTGCAGTTTCTCCATGGTGTCTGGGTTGGTGGCCAGATTGTAGAACAGGAAGGACAGGGTGGTGCTGGTCGTCTCGTAGCCAGCAAAGATGAAGATCATCGACTGCGACAGAATCTCTTGATCACTCAGGCCTGTGAGGGTTGGCAGATATAAAATAATATAAATATAATATATATATAAAAACATACACACACACACACACATACACAACTTTGGAAAGATGTCACTGACAAAACAAAATAACATTTCCTGTACAAAATAAAACTGGCCCAAAATATTTGTATACCAATTCACCAAAAGCATTATGTAATCCTACTGACATACTGTAATATACCTTGGCCGACAATAAACCTTAAAATATATTTACACTACTATTAATTGTTGGATTTTGAGTATAACTAAGTGATTAATCAGGGAAGTCATGCAATAAATTGTGATTAAAGAATGTAATAGTTGCCCAGCCTACTAAGAATACAAAAACTTCTTAAAAACTAGAAAAAGCACTCAGAGAGCACAGACCTCTGCCAAGGCAGTGTACACAGATGGTGTTCTGGATCATCGATCACCACCAAAATTAAATCAATTCTTACTTATCCCAATACACACGTTGTCCGAAAATTCCATCCAAATCCATGCAGTACTTTTCAGGTTATGTTGTAGTCAGACACACAGAAAGACACACGCCGGTGAAAATATAACCTCCTTGACGGAGGTAATAAGACAATCAGTGACATCTGACCTTTATTTGGTGTTTCTTCTCTCTGTTTTTCCTCGACCTGTGGCTCCTGTGAGTCCATCATCAACTGGAGAAAGTCGACCCGACTCTAAGGCACAGAGGTGACAGAAAACCAGAGAAGTGACAAACTGGTCATGGAAAAATGAGTTGCTGTCGGCTACTACACACTGTATGTGATCACACTAACAGCCTACTACTTGTGTTTCAAATGGATCGCCAGTGTTAAGCTCAATCACGTCTGAGGATTTGTACGTGCAAGCAGGCTAGTCCATCTGAATTTGCTCCGTAAGAGATTTGTCTCAGAAGACAGGATGTCATCAAAAAGTTGTCTGTCATCTTACTTCAACTATTTACATCGAAACCTCCCCGCTATTTTTTAGTTTCTCAAGTGTGCCAAACAAACATAAACGCCAGTATCTGCGGCATAATTGTCACAATGATCAATTTAATTTGCATAATATAGATGTCTCTTTCATAACTGTTAGTTGTGTTTTGTAAGTTTGATGAGATGAGCTATGTCAAAACTCCCACCCAGCGGCTCCTACGGTTGGAAGCCCAGGCTTCCAGCTCAGCAGTTCGAAGGGTTCACAAAGGACTAGGGGATGTGAGGATTTACACATACTGCCACCAGCTAGCTGAGCTAGTTGGCTTCGGTTACACCAGCAGCCAGACCAATGGTACCCTGTTCCAGTTGGATAACTGAAGCTAAGCAGGTGTGGGCTTGGTTAGTATGTTGATGAGACCTCTGCTGAATTATGTTGGTGATTGGCCAGTAGGTGGCTCTCTTCCCTTTGGTCTAAATTAAATCCCAATGCCCAAGTGCTGTGACAGGGACAGTGTGAAGTAGGAGCGGCTGTCAGTCGCATGGGTTGTTTAAACTGATGTCCTTGTCATAAAAGATCCCAAGACACTTGTTGCAAAGAGAAGGGGGATCCCTGGTGCCCTGGATAACCAAGGTCTTTGGTATTTTTTGCCCTCAAAGGTGCCTTCCAGGCAGCGCTGTCTCCAAGGCACTACTCCACTCTTTTTAGGGTTAGGATGAGGTTTGAAGGGGTTAGGGTTAGGAATAAGGTAAGGGTAGTGCCTTTTAGGCTGTGCTGCCTGGAAGGTGCAGTTGGGGGCAAAAAACACCATTGAGCGATAACCAACCTGGCTCCCTAACTCCCAGGGGCGGTGGTAGCACAGAATCCCAGCTCCTATCGTTGTGCCCTTGAGTAAGGCACTTAACCAGAAATTGCTCTAGGGGACACAGGCCCTGAAATAATTGACAAAAAATCGCCTTGGAGAAAAGCGTCAGCCAAATTTATAGTAATAATAAAAAACACCACTGTAATTGGTTCATTTATCCATCCCCTTACTCTGCAGCTCAAGTTGGTGTGCGTCCACAGTGCATAACTCCAGACCAGTGATGTTCATAAGTCATTTTTTCCAAGTCCAAGTCAAGTCTCAAGTCTTTGTACTCAAGTCCAAGTCAAGTCCCAAGTCCTGAGGCGCAATGCCAAGTCAAGTCTGAAGTCAAGTCTCGAGCCTCCCAAGTCCATGTCAAGTCTTAAGTCTTCTCCCCAAGTCGAGCCTTTTTGAATCTTGGAAAAAAAAATTCCCTTTGACAGGGTGAGGGTGGACATAATTATGCACACAATCTGCTATTGACAAATCAACTGTAATGTTAGACCTGAGAACATTTAGAATGCAGTTGTATGCATGAGTTACATTGCACCTAAGAGGAAATATTGTGCTTATGCTTTCCCATAAGAAACATCAGAAAAAACTAAATAATGAAATGAACACTTCCGTGAAATGAACATTGTTCACGAGTCACAAGGCTCAAGTCCGAGTCAAGCCTCAAGTCATTGAGGGCAAGTCCAAGTCAAGTCTGAAGTCTCCAGAATGAGCGACTTAAGTCAAGTCCAAGTCCAAGTCTCGAGTCCAAGTCCCCATCACTGCTCCAGACTAACACTTTATGGACATAATAATGCAGTGGAAGGGCAAAGACAGGCACGCATAGGCTGCCAAAACCAGGGAGGTCCCCGGTAAAGGAATGCATTTATATTGCGTTTCTCGACTCTCATAAGCTCTCAAAGCCTTTTGCAATGTATGCTTCACATTCACTTGTATACACACAAAGTCATAGTCCGGTGGTGGAAGTTACTATGAAAGGTGCCAACCTGGGGGTGTTTCCCAAAAGCATAGTTGCTAACCTGTTAGCAACTTAGTTAGTTGTCAATGGGAAATTGCATGGCAACCAACATAGTAGCTAACTTGGTTAGACACTGTGCTTTGGGAAACAGACCCATAGTGTCCACTTGCCAAAAGCTTACTTCTAACTAACTTTGTTTGCAACTTTGTTAGTTGAAATGCAATTCCCCTTTGGCAACCAACTAATGCTTTTGGGGAAATGGACACCTGCATGCAGGAGCAATTTGGATGTTAGGCAGAGCTAGCCTGACATAGCCCGCCCATAATACGAATGTTCATCCGTATCCATGGTCTTTATGGGCGGGTTTACATCGGTAGAGAGACTACCGGCCAATAAGCAAAGCTGATTAGACGAGCTGTTCAATCGTTTCATCGCGTCAGGTTAAAGAACCTCCAGACCATGGATACAGGTGAACAGCAGTATTATGGTCGGGCTATGTCAGGCTAAGGCAGAGCAGGGCTCAAACTTATACTGGGGCCAGACAGAGTGGGACTCGGACCAACGACACCTTTATACCACAACACCTTTATATGGGCCACCACTACCACCCATACTAAGCCTTACCTGATGAGTGCTGCTCTTCCTCCCAGCTCTGATCTTCCTCAGGGATGTGTAGAAGAAGTCGCTCACTTCCGTGGGCATAAACGAAAGATTCATCTTCTCCAGAAGGGGAATAACAGACGGGACTAACGCTACACAGAAAGCAAGAGAAGGATGTTCAAATACACACACACACACACACACACACACACACACACACACACACACACACACACACACACACACACACACAGACACATTTTTGGCGTAACAAATGTATACTGTAAATAGGGCTGAATCTCAATGTCCACCCTAAGCCCTAAACCCTCAAAGAATGAACTAGAACGAGTCTGCCTGGTGATTGGCCAGTTAATGCCAGTTAAGTCTATGAGGGTTCATGACTTACGGTTTAGGGTGGCTATTGGGATTCAACCATTGTCAGCTTGTCTTACTTACTCATGAGGAGGACAATGGGGCTGAACAGATTGAGTTTGAGCATTTTCTTGATGTTGGTGACAAAGGGCTCATTTGGTTTGTTGAGGGAGTCGATGTCTACACTGAAAGCTGTACTGGTTACTACATCCATACTGTATGCTCCAACAAAACTGAAATGGACAGAGAGAGAAAGAGAGAGAGAATGGTGTCAATGGACTGAAGGATGGAATGTGAACAGATGAATGGGTTACAATTTTAATGATAATTTTAAAATACTTTTAAATGTTACTTTAGCTATTTTTTTCCTCTATCCAAATACTTGGACTTGAAAAATTAAAAATGGAATTGGAAAATTGGAAAAATGACTTTGTAGCATTTGATCCACTATGCTTCCAACCCCATAAATTAAATACTTAATAATATTTTTTTTTTTTTAGAAAATTACTGGGTGCTGTGGCTCAGTGGGCTAGTGTGCTATGTCATGGATCTGGAGACCTGGGTTCGAGTCTGATCCGAGGTCATTTCCCGATCATTATCCATCTCTCTCTCCCACTCATTTCCTGTCACGCTCTACTGTCCTATCCGATTACAAAAAAGCCCGAAACTATCTTTAACAAACAATTAAAAAAACAGAACAAATTACTTCAAATTTACTTAAAAATTCACAAAAATTAAGTGTCCGCTTTCTTTGTACTCACTCTTTGAGATCCACTGGTTTGCCCTGGTCAGCCTCCCGCTTCAGATTCCTGACCAGCGTCTCTGAGTGCCTCCTCATGATGCCAAACATCTGATTCAACAAGGAACCCATGAGTGTCATTCACATACAGCATCACATTTCAGTACCACTTTATATTGACCCAATAAATGGTTATTAAATAGTGCAAGTAGTTAATTGGAAAGTTAAAGGTTTGAATCAGTTAGATGAGTCAATTGCATTCAGTTTTTTTGATAATTTAGCCTGTCTATCTGTTAACTGTATGTATATTAAATAACCATTTATAGGTGATACTACCCACAATTCTTTTGAATTCCAACTCCAAAGCATATGGTTTATCTGAGGATCAACATCTAGGAGAGAAAATACTATGTGGCCATATAAACCATTTGCAGCCCTACATGTACATGTATGAATGTTCAAAAGTTCATTGGATTCTAAGCTACCATTATTCATACCATTCTTACTCACAATAGCTCCAGTGATCCAAAGCCAAAGACACTCACCTCCTTCAGACGGCCAGTGGTGAAAGATGGAGAAAGAACGCTTCGGATTCTGCGCCACTGATCGTCCTCGACGACAGTCAGAGCGTCGTTCAGTATTCCGTTCAAACGGAAGTTCTGCAGGAGAAAAGGGCATGTTGCAGTTATATACGGCTATACCTGTAGTATGTTGTTGTACAATTAATGCATACAAATACCCTGCATAGTGTATAAGTCACCTCAGATAGTATTAAGTAACCTGGGGTGCGTTTCCCGTACAACGATGGATGTTAGCATTCTACCATCAAAGTACGATGTTCGTGGGAACTAGGTAGGTGCTCAGCTATGGGTGTTTCCCAAAAACGCCTACCAACATGGTAGACTACTATGTAAGTTTCTACCATGTTGGTATGTACCACCATAGTTCCTACGGCTACGACCATGTTTGCAGATGTTTTCGGAAGTGTTCGGAGACAATTCGGGCGCATTCGCGGTAGGAAGCATGCCAGTCCCGTTTATACATTTATGTTGATATAGTCAGTTAATAACGGCGGTTACATGAACCTGTGATCAATATAAGATTCAATTAAGTCATATGTCAAAAGTGGTCTAGTTTATCTTCACCTTCGAGTGAAAATACAAGAAATAATAACGACAGGAAATTATATTGGCAAGTAGTCTAATTAGATGTGAGCAACCTTCCTCTACGTGCAGCAGGTGGCCTAGTGGGTTAAGCGCACAGCTTTGACTCACATTCATTAGAGCAGTCGAAGGTTCAATGCCAGGTGATTGTTACAGAATATCTTCTTACTCTGTGTCTAAATTATTATATTTAAAACAATACAAGACAAATAAACTGAAATTATTATCCATTTGCTTGGGCATATTTTACGCATTAGTGCCTATAACAATTCGCCTGTCCCCGCTTGTTCCATGCAATATTATCTTTGCATTTGAACGTCTACCGATTGATAACACTCACATTAACAACGAAACCATCTAATTTCCTAATTGAATAGGCCTGCCATTACACCTGTTATCACCAATAATCACCACCTGGAAATTCTTCCTAAATAATAAAGGAGAGGACAACAGAAACAAATCCCACACACGTTGACAGGTGGTTTTGAACTCGCAGGAATCACCATTATACGCCTCAAAGGCGCACTGGCTTATCCATTTACGCCACCAGTCATCTCAATACACTCTTTATCTCTTGCCTAATTTAAATCATGAAAATACTCAAGGAGACTAACGTGGCCTATAATATTAATAATTAACAGGAAATCACATTGTCAGTATATAACCAAGTCTTACTCATCATTGAAGTGTTTTTAATCAACAATTTCGTTGTCTCCAAATTTACCCAACTATGGTATGTTCAACGCCCTCTGTTGACTACAGTGTTGTAGTAAGATACTAACTTGTTACGGGAGGTGAAGAGCTCTCGTAGGTACGGATCAAGTTACGATGTTGTTTACGATATAGCGCAGGAACCATGATTTCGAGAAACAAGGACATAGTAGCTACGTACATCATAACATGGAGGTTTCACCTCCATAGTATGGACGAGCATTTTGGGGAACACCTCTCTCGTAGTTTCATGGTTCCCACGATGTTGGTAAGCCCCAGTTAGCCCGTAAATAGCTCGTAAATGTTTGGGAGACGCACCCCAGATCACTGAGATTAAAAATTGAGAAAAAAAATGTATGGTATGGTGCGTGTATGGCCTACCCTTCTGTTGGTAAACAGTGAGTAGCATTCTTTCACCATCACTGTTTTGATCACAGTCTTGTCCAAAACAAACAGAATAGGCTGTCTCCCTTCAAAAATACTGCAAACAGGTCAAGAAAACGACTGATTTAGTCACAAACAATATGAGCTAGATACATACTAAAACTAATAGCATTATGTGCCAGTCCTGAAGTCATTAACACTATATTTCCGATAGATGTTTAATCTGATTTCCACTTTCTTATACTTCCAAAAGTTCCACAAATTTACCCCCATATTCTTCCATACTTCTGGAAACATTCCATGTCAACCTGGACCATGCCCTGCATTGCATACAAAAGAAATATGCAATGCAGTCAAAAGCATAAAACCAATATGATACAAACAGACAAAGCTAAGCAGACTCCTACTGTACCTTTCTATACTCCAGAAAGCTTCCAAGAAAAGGCAATGGCTTAGGACCAGGGATTCCAAGGTTTTTGAAAAACTTGTAAGGCCAGAACCCATACCTAATGAGAGGAAAATAAAATTCAGAATTCAGGTTTCTAAATATAGTGCGTTTATGGAATTGCATGTGGCATACACAGTAATAGACCCTTTCTGTGTTTGTAAACATTCCGTGTTCTAACATTCTATAAACTGCAACTGGAGGCAGAAAGCCTCCAGAAGCGATCAGAACCAATACAAAAGTGACCGTTTTCAGCACTGTCTTTTAATGCTTTCTCAACAGCTAATCCTACATTTTATAATTTTGGCGTAATCTATCAGATGTATACTAAATAATATCCAACTACAGTAGCGATCCTGTATGCCTTACAGTGTTTACAAATT
Source organism: Sardinella longiceps (assembly GCA_027497455.2). Taxonomy (NCBI): domain Eukaryota; kingdom Metazoa; phylum Chordata; class Actinopteri; order Clupeiformes; family Clupeidae; genus Sardinella; species Sardinella longiceps. The sequence continues at coordinate 12,235 of JAODXP020003145.1, forward strand.
GTATGAGTTAATGTGCACTTCAAGAGAAATGCGCTTAATCCTATGGGAAAACGACTAACGTTAGTAACGTCACTTAACAAGGTAGGCGATCTACCGTCAGCTAACAAGCTAGCGGGTTATTCGGTGGTAAAGTTTGGCTTTTAGGCGTAGTGTTAAACTGATACAAAATCCCTGTGTTCAGTTAAATATGTGGAGACTGTCGATAAGTTTGTTTGCTTTGACAAGTGGTTCAAATCGAGAGAGGTCGCTCCGGTGGCAGTAGGCATCACTACGTTATCCAGCAGGCAGATTATAGACCATATTCACACGGCGGCCATTGTTCTCTGACGTCATGCTCAGGGTGGGAAACTCAACATTCTAAGGGTATTGCCTGTAGCAGGTTATTAGGCTACAGCAAATCCTGTGTGCTATTCATACAAATAAGGAAACAGAAAAATAATGTAATTGCATTGCTTCTTGACTAATCAACAGTCCAGAAGATTGTTTAAGTTCCAGAAATGTCTATTTGGCCTCATCAAATTAATTTCTTAATGCTGAGAAACATTTGCTGTGCAGCAGAGCAAAAGTCGGGGAAAAGGCTTATTTTAGCCTCATCAATATGTTCATTCTTTATTTTGTACAATCTCAAGCGGGAAAAAGGCTAGATTTTTCATTATTAGGCTATAGGCCTAGTCTACTTTTTGTAGGCTGTTGCTGTAGGGTCACTGCTTAAACTGTGAGGTCCCGGAGTGCAGATGGAGTGTGGAGCAACTTAACGTTAAAACGGAGGTAGCCTAAACGGAGAAACATTGAAAAAAACTTCAAGTAGGCTAGCCTAGTTTCTTTTACGAAAAGAAGTTCTCAGAACGTAACAACATAAGAAGCCCTCCTGCATGGGTGTAAAATAGGCCTTTAAAATTGTCTACACTGCATGCAATAATCGTTCTTCACAAGCAATAACCATTGGGCAAATGGCTATCCAGTGTGGATCCCATCACCGGTAGTGCGAATCCCTTGCTTATCAATTCGGAAGGTTGGCTTTACTCTGAAGCCTTACGTGACGCCTGAAAACTTAATGAACCTGACGTGTTTCTTCATTCTCTGTTGATTCCATAACTTTCGAGTCCTTCTACTAAAGCTTAATTTCGTGTTTTTGAGCCATTTGAAACAGTGTTGGTTGACGCATTTGAAATGGTGTTGGCTGTGCCGGTCACCCACGCAGTTTTAATTGAAATGGAGACAATAGCCTAATGGAAATTATGAATCAAAGATCAATGCATGCGCCTCTCTGTCGGTTACGGACTTGGTGAGTGAGAGTAGGCTTACTCGACGTAGCCTAGCTCTATAAGTTTATAAACTTATTTGCGCATTTTAAATAGCAGAAGTAGGGTGAACACATGCCGGCTTTTTCCATGCCCTGTCCCGACGCGTGGTTGTCCTTTTTGAAAATCATTTAGGACTTCAGGCGCACGCATCTGACAGGTAGCCGACCACACGCGCTAAATTGGCTGATATATTAAAATAATTAATAATGTTTATGCCTACACGTTGTCTCTCACACATCGGTTAGCACGACAACACTTCTCTGTGCCACTCCTCCCAAGCCCAAACGCACGCAAGTCAGAATACATTGCGCGAAATTAATCTAATGCTGTTAACTTTATGATGGATGTAGCCTATTAACAAACTTTAAATTATTTTCGTAAATAATCCTGTGGTCAGCTTTCTCCAGCTTTGGGATGATGAAAATAGAAATGTATTTGCCTAGCAATAATTTTAAAGTTGATAAAGGCATGCACAGATAAGCTAGGCCTACAGGGACATGAGACGTAGGCACGGTCACAAAACAATCATGACAGCTGATAGTGAGAAAGGATCAGTTTTTATCCTAAGATGGGATATAAAATTAACCATCAAACTGTGGTAGGCTACTACATCGGTGTTAAATATGGGCATGTGAGTGCATCTAGGCTAATGGCATTTACCTTAGTTTAGGCAACTGAGGCACAAGATCCCGTGCCATTTTTTTTTTTTAATTATTATTTTTTATATATTTTTAAATATTCATTTGAATTTTCATAATAGGCTACAATGTCTTCTCAGTTGTTGATTAACTATGAAATTACAATTTGGCTGATTCTTTATGTTTACAAGCTATAGTTTCTTAGGATTTCCTACTAGACTATGCATTTAGAATGTTGAGCTTCCCACCCTGAGCATGACGTCAGAGAACAATGGCTGCCGTGTGAATATGGTCTATTAGCCACCTGTGCTACTTTCAGTCTCTGAACTTTGGGTACTCGTTCAATCATGTTGGTGGACATATATTTTGTTGTTTGTGAATCATATCGTGTTAAGAAATAGATTCTTGAGTTATATTATGAAGACAAGCTATATTTTCAAAGATGGGGAAAGTTGTCAAATTTACAGCCATGTCTATCAGAACAGACGATTTTCTGCCTCCAAAACTCAACTCATGGAATTGTGACGTAGCTTCAAAAAGGGTCTATAGGAGCGCCACCATGACGCTTCTTATATGAAGATTTGTAGCACTTCATATACCCAAGACTGTAATGAATGAATGACTCCAGATTCTATACTGGTGATATCCAATTCAAACCTATTGAGAACTATCCTAGATTCCTAGATGAGAATGGGAATAGGTTACCAATTGACTGAAAGCATGCAACAATAGAATATAAAATTTCTAAAGTGTTAAAAGCATAAGCAAAGTCTCAAATGATCTTACACAGTCAGTAGCCCCAACAGCAGCATGAGGAGAGTCCATGTTTCAGCCGAAAGAAACGACAGGTATCCCATGATGCGACAGTAATGTGCCCGGATTTTAGTGTGTCCCTTTCTGCCTGGATTCAGCAGTCAGAAAAAACGATGTGTCTATATATGAGCACTTTTGCTTCCAGTCTCTCTCTCTCTCCAACAGTCAGACCAACACGGCTGATGTAGTGGCTCTCTTCTTGAGTCCTTCATATATAGACCTAACGGCAAAGCTGGTGCCTGACGTCACCTATAATGCAAGAAGGAATGTGATCTGCACTAATACGAGAAAGTCCCCGGCGATTACGCAATGACCTCACCCACACTTACTCCAATGTTTCATCAGATACTGTATCTCAGACAGGCCTTTAAATCAGGGCAGAGTTGGAGAGTTGGAAATATGAAGAGTTATGTTAGGTTAAGTTAAAATAAAGTTAAATTAGTACTTTAGGGGAATGTTCTCTGCATGTAAGATACACTTACAATGTTGTTGTTTTGAGTGCACATCAGGCCCACACTCCTTGAGGTGTGCACAACCAGAGCAATGAAATTTGCATGTTATTTATTTATTTGTTTGTTTGTTTGTTTGTTTGTTTGAATTAGGTTAAAGGAAGACTATGAAGCCTACTACTTGAGGCATCCCTTATAATCAGACAATTAATTTTTGAAAAATGTTGGACATGAAGGACAGATCAAAATATGCTGTGTAGGCTGTTCTATCCAATATACACAATACAGTATGCACGATGCACACAGAAATCAAAGAATTCTTTCACAAAATGACAGCGATGACTGATTACCATGTTGTAGCAATAAGGTTCTGGTTTCAAAGCTTATTGTGTGCTTTATAGTGCAGCTTTTGAGTTTTTGTGTGCCATGTGCTTGCCTGCCTCTCTGTCAAGTTTTGAAAAGGGCTTAAATGTTTGCTTAGTCACAGCCACACAGACTCATGCCCAATTTAGGTTACCTGTATGCTTGGGGCTGGTTACACACCCATATATGGCTGCATTGGTCATGTGCCTTGCCTACACCTTTGTGCACACTTAGGCCGACCTGTACCTGTGCAACCTGAATGACAATAATCAATGGGGAGCGATCAGTACATACACCCACAAAAAAACTAGAGGGAAATTCAACTGTGAGGTCATGTTCATTCATGTCATGTGACACACACACACACACACACACACACACACACACACACACACACACACACACACACACACACACACACACGCAGGCTCACACACACAAACATACACACACACAAACATTTATGATAAGTAAATCAGTAACCTAGCCTAGAGTAACCTATTCTCTCACCTCTGTGTTGACTTGTGTTTGTAGCACTTACTCTGTGCACTGATTAATCAGCACTTACACTGTTTAAATAAAATAAACTCTTAGCCTACAGTATGTGAAAGATATTAGCATCCCATTCAACTTGAATGGCAATGTCAACAAAAGGTTGGGATAAATACTGTTTTCACCGTTATTTTACTCCTTTATTATTTGTTTTACACAGGTAAGGCCTATTTAATCTAGGACACCTCCTCTAAGAAAAGGTAGCAGATCTCTTTAGTCCCTTCATGTGGAATTATGCAAACAAATCCCTTGTAACTGTTCCACAACTATTTAACTATTTAACATAACCAAAACAGTTTATTGACACAAAATCTACATGAAGCTTGAATAAGATATTTTACAGTGGCACTGGACAGAAATAAGAGAAGGAATACTGACAAGATCAAATTGTTTAAAGGAAAAATTGTGTTCAATGTTCAATATCAAAATCTGCTTTACCTGTTGACAAGCTTGTCCTATCTCATAAATATTAACCAACACTATTTATTCCGTGAGTCCGTATTGGCTTGAAATTTCGCATTTGCACGCACATTCACTGGGGTAGACTCTCCATGTATTGCCGCCATCTTGGAATACGGAAGCTGAAAACGGTCATATCTTTCGTGTTTTCACTATAGACTGACAATAGACCGACATCCACATGCAGGGTACCGTAGCTGTAATACGCAGGCCTAATTTGAAATATGTTGCGCTTAATTTTTCTTGAAGGCTACACATTGGGGTTTAAACATAACCAAAACAGTTTGTAGCAGTATATAAGCAAAATCTACATGAACCTTGAATAAGATATTTTACAGTGGCACTTAACAGAAATAAGAGAAAGAATACTGACAAGGTCAAATTGTTTAAAGGAAAATTTGTGTTTGAAGGCTTTCTTTCATTTGGTACAAACATGACATTTACATTTACATTTATGCATTTAGCAGACGCTTTTATCCAAAGCGACTTACAAAAGAGGGATAACAATCAAACTGCAACACGATACAAGTAAATGCCTACCAGGAGTGCCATTTGCTAATAGGAGAGCAAGTGCAAGAGTTTAGAAGTGCTTGGTCAGTGTATTCCAGGTAATTTAAGGAACTAGGACAACAGATACTCTTGAAAGAGCTGGGTCTTCAAGAGTCTCTTGAAAGTAGAAAGAGTGCCTGTTGTTCTGATAGTCTTGGGAAGACTATTCCACCAGTTAGGAACAATGCATGAGTAGAGCCTAGATTGACCTGTGCGTGGTGTTGGTCGTTCTAAGCAACGATCCTTGGTTGAGCGGAGTGATTGGAGGTTAGCATATCGTTTGATGATCGCTGTCAGGTAGACTGGAGCAGTTCCATCCAGTACTCTGTAAGCCAACATTAGTGACTTGAATTTGATGCGAGCAGCCAGTGGAGCTCCCTGAATAGTGGAGAGACATGTGCTCTCTTTGGCAGGTTGAAGACCAGGCGTGCAGCAGCCGCCTGGATCATCAGTAGTGGTTTTGACAAACATCCATTAACCCTTTGTAGGTCACCCCCAAAAAATATTTATGAAAAAATTATTTTTTTGTCTTTTCCAGCTCTAGTAAGCTCCAATAACAAGAATCAATGATTTTTTTCTCAATCGACCCCCCTATCTGTATTTTGTGAACCTCTACCAAACGGTTGAGATGACCGTAAGGGGTGCATTTTACGGAACACTGGAAACATATAGAAAAAATAGATATTATGCTATAAAACTTTGTATATATGCATATTTCTGCATACAATCACATTACAAAGTGCTCTTTATTGCTTTTTCAGCAAAATTATCTACTTTTGTAATAGGCTCCTATTAAACACCATACTAATGGCGATCCCATTGAAATGCATTGGTACATTCTTCCAAGCCCAATAACCAAGGACAGGCTGGGCCAAAAACTTTGAAATAGCATTTGCCATATAGGTCTTAAATATCTAAACATGCAAAAACCAATGAGTATGTTTATTACTATGAAAATATGGATTTTTGGGGAGAGGAGACTCGCCCCCATTGAAAACCATTATAATATCGGATATATATAATATACCCTACACTCCCTTGAAATGCTTAAGTATGCCATCTAAGGGTGTGGAGGGCATTTTTAGGACCTAGTGTACCCAACCATGGAGTTAAAAAATGTTCTATGAAGAGATTCTATGATTTTTTGATACTTGACATAACAGCCTGTTAATTTCCATTCACTGAATTATGACCCTTTAGGGACATCTCAACCGTTTGGTAGAGCATAATTTCACAAAATTATTAAATACTCAAAACATATGTATTTTTGCATGAAAATTGATATGTGTGTTCTATGGACTGTTTTTAACAATATTAAACAGGAAAAAACTCCTATACTTGGAAAATATGCATAAATTGATAATATGTATAATGGCTGAATTTATGAATTTCCGTATTTTGAAGTCATACAAGCTAAAATGGCATGGCTTTAAAATAAATAGAGCTACTGAGCAAGTTTTTTGTATTTAATATATAGTATCCAAGTAGTATAGATGATTCCATGTGATTTAATTAAGGATGGTTTGTTTTTTATCAAAATATGAGGAGTTAAAAGTTGCTCTACCAAACGGTTGAGCAAACCTATAAAGGGTTAAAAAACTAACTACAGAACATAGCGATAATATAGGGCAGATAGGTCAAATTAAAAAGAAGCTTCATTGGCATGACTGAGAAAAGTAGTGTTGCCAAAGCTGACACATGACAATACAAAAATGCAGTATCCCTTTTAAGGACAAAGAAATCACTTCCAAAAAGAAAGGAAACTTCTAAAGTCTAGATTAAATTCTAGATTAATTCTAGTCTAAGTCATAATAAAAGCCAAACTCTGTCCTGCTAGGCTAGCTAGTTTTGTGCCTATGAGCTACTGTAGTGCACACAACTCTGAACAGATTTCTGTCGTTTTGAATGAATGGTGTGGGAAGGTCTCTTTCAAACACATAATAGCAGATGTCTCAAATAACAAGCACAGCAAACAGAAAATATTGTTTACCTGAACTTCTGACTCTTTTACACACCCACCCACACCCACACACTCTCTCTCTCTCTCTCTCTCTCTCTCTCTCTCTCTCTCTCTCTCTCTCTCTCTCTCTCTCAACAACTCTCAAACATACTTTCCTATAACATAATAAATTAAACTCCTTCCAGTCGACCAGAGGAACTGTGTGTCATGATTACTTCAGATGATGCTGAGGTAGAGGTTTCTTTTAATCATTCTGTTGGGAAAATAAAATAGCAAATTGATTAGTATTTTTCTGAGCTCACTGAATCGACTTAAGGCAACAAAAGTCCAAGCAATGCATTGAAGATGGTAAATCACCTAATTCAAATGTTATGGGGCAAGTGCCATGGGAACTACTTAATTGATGAAAGCAGCGTGAACCAAACAATAATGTGTTAATAATGTGTAATAATCAGGAGTTTTACAGTGCTATTGATCGTAGACCGAGATGGTGAAACAGCAGCTTACGCTAACAGAATGGGGCATGTCAAAACAAAATGTAATCGATTTGGTTGAGTTTTGACATTCCCTATTCTGTTACAGTTAGCTACCGTTTCGCTATCCCAGTCTACATTGCACGAAATTCTGTATTACATGTAGAGACTAGGGATTTGTATCATTGGAAAGGTTATGTTGAAACGAGAGTAAGAACCAAAACATATAACCTATGCAATTTCTTGTGAGGCAACTTTTGCAATTACATTCCAAGACACAAAATATTTGTCTTTTCTGGGGACTTAGTCAAGGTGGAGGGTGTTTGTTACCAAGGTGGCCGGCCGCTTTAACTATAAAAGCACTGGGGAAAACCTATCCATTTATTCATAGATTTTTCAAAGGTGCACTGATGGAACCTCGTTTTTTGTAGTGTACGACTTCCAAGGCTAGCGTTCTAACTTGGAAGTATTCTCGACTTTGAGAAACTGTAACACTTACACACTCCCCACTCATACACACACTCCATTCAACAGCTTGGACGTACCGCCAGACACACGAGGGATGAGCTTCAGTTTGATTGGCTTCCTGGGAGCCAGGAGGCCGTGACCTTTGTCCAGCTCCATGGGAACCAGTGTCTGCTCACAGGGGCTGAGGGTGAAGCGCTGCAGCATCTCCACGACGACCAGCTTAATCATAACCACGGCAAAGCGTAACCCAATGCAGTTCCTGGGACCAAGTCCAAATGGCATGTAAGAACAAGACTCTATGCTCTCCTTATGCTTACTGAACCTGAGGAAGAGTGGGAGAGAGAAAGAGAGATTATTTAGTGAGATATATAGAGAGAGCAGAAAGATGGAGGGAAGATGGTTTAAAATCAGAATATGGGTACAGACAGATCAGAATTGAGAAGGCTATGCAGCTGTGCCACAGAAACAATACATTTTCTTTTTTTATTGCTGATAACTTAATAGACCGATTTGAACAAATAGCTTTCTGCTGAACGTATTTAGGCTAGATCTGAACAGATTGGTTTGAACAGCAAAGAAGGTTCGAAAATCTGATTGATGACAAGATTTTTTTTTCTCCACAGTAGAGACTGTTACTACACATTTTTACTCCAGGTACCTCCTTTACCTTTCAGGTTTGAAGCTTTCAGGGTCGCTCCAGATGTCAGGGTCTCTATGGAGAACGTAGATGGGCACCATGACAACAGTTCCCTTAGGGATGGGGATGCCGTTGATGATGGTGGTCTTCTTGCAGACCCTCTCCACACGCGGCAATGCAGGGTATATCCGCAGGGTCTCATTCACTACACTTTCAAGATATTCCATCTGCATCAAGGCCTCATAATTTACTGGGGCCTGACAAACAACATACACACTTTAATTATAGTAAATACACTTCAATTAATTACACGCCAATTGTACACATAGAGTTCAATTATCATGAACTTAAAGTGATAGTTTGAACTAATTCTACTCATGCTGCGCAAGCCTACAGAGTAATGTTAATAGGAGAGAGAACGAGAGAATTTTGTACAACATAGACAAAATAGCGCACAGCTTATGCCAAGTTATGCATAAACTTAAGTTAGTTTTTAGAAATGTATCTGTATTTGAGAACTCAAACTGCTGCCTCTAACACACCCTACTAGATTCATACCTCCGACATCTCAATCTGCCCACCCCCATCAGTTGCTACCTGTCTTAGGCTAAGGTCTATACATTGATTTCAAAGTAATCTTGTCTAAGGATAAGATAATGGTCACCTTGTCTGGGAAGACGTGGTCGATTTCCTGCTGCAGTTTCTCCATGGCGTTTGGGTTGGTGGCCAGATTGTAGAACAGGAAGGATAGTGTGCCACTGGTCGTTTCGTAGCCCGCAAAGATGAAGATCATCGACTGTGACAGAATCTCGTGATCACTCAGGCCTGTGAAGACACACAACCACACACACACAAGAGAAGTATTATCAGAAACCGTTCAATTTTGGGGGGCCATAACGAATGAAGACAAAATAAATAATGAAAGATTTTCAACTTTAAGTTACACAATACTCCTCCCTCTTGTGTTATGATTTGGTATTACACCTCCCTCTTCTATTACAGTGACACAATCACACCAAACACTCAGTTTGTCATCATTCTGTATCAGACACAAATTACCCTGGATATTTGTAATAAATAAATAAAATTTAAAAATATGCCTTCAGTCTGCGGGCCTTGAGAGCTCATCATCAGCTGGAGGAAGTCCACTCTACCCTGTGGAAGGAAGTACACAGAGAAGGGTAATCACTAGAAGGTATATGTTTAAGGATAATCATAGCCTGATTACTATTGACTTTCAAATCTCTGAGAAACATTGGTCTGACCAAGAGCCTGTACAACAAACGTTTTCCATGGTGTGCATGGTTGTGCAAGTGCAAGTGCTCCCCCAAATGTCTCAGTTTGCTGCTGGTCCATGTCAGAAAATGCTGTGCCGAAGCAAAACCAATCACACCACTCTTTCCTCTGACGTATGTGACGCAAAGGGAACTGTTTGAGTAAAAGGACTGAGAGCCTTTGGAGCTGCTCAAAGTTGATTTGTTCCAAAGAAGGTGGGTGGAGTTCCCGATCCTTCGGGAGCTGGCCAGACCAGCGACAAACAACGCTGAAGGTTTTACGTCACTGGGTAGGTAATCACTAGAAGGTATATGTTTACAGTATGTTCTCACAGAATCTCACAGGTACTTTTACAGTTACAAAACCAAATAAAAGCAAAAGTGTGTGTGTGTGTGTGGGCTGGGGGGGGGATTTCCCCGCCAATTTAAGTCTTAATTGTCAGAGTTTTAAAAATGTTTTCAGATCATTTATACTGTAGGTATTAGTAGGTCGTTTGGCATTGGAAACACATATAATGGCAAAATTTCAACGTCATCTCCAGAAGTGATGCAGTGATCATGGAAACTGAAAGAACAGTTAGTTAGTTCAGAGGTTGTGGAACTAGAATGTGCAACTCCGTTTCATTTCTCAGTTTCATTAAGGATGAATTGAATTTTGGCGCCTCTTGACTTTATTGGTGTTTGATTTCAAAGGACCAAATCACTAAACACACAAAGGGTGTTGTTCGTCATCGGGGACTTGACAGTTAAACAAATCATGTTTTAAAAGTGACAGATTTAAAATCAATCAGTTGCCTGTGCCTTACTATCAGAGGAACCAGGCATGGACTGGCCATAGGGCATACAGGGCAATGCCGGTGGGCTGACAGTCTTTTTTGGGCTGGGGCTGTCATAATTTACTCAAAATTTCTTTGACGGATATTGAACTAGTCCAATTAAACCACTAATGTTCCAAATTACAGTGTTATTTTAGCTTGTCATGGAGTTATTATTGAATACAATCATGGTGGGCCGCTATGGCCTAAAATGCCCAGGCTGTTTTTTGGTCCCAGTCAGGCCCTGATCTTAACCCTGTCCCTACATGTTTACAAGAACATCAGACACTGTAAGAGACTCTGCAATTTGCGGTTGAAATGTCTATGTCAAAGATGTTTCAGTTCCCCTTTGCTAGCTTTGACCTATGAATGACACTATTGCAAAACACACACACACACATAACACAAACACACACACACAAACATCTTGGAAGAATTAGTGTCACAGGTGGACTTCCTGGTTGCCAAACGCACATTTGTCAATAGGGTTTTATTGTGTGCCAAATTGAATTTGCTCAGCGAGTACGTCTAGGGACGAGCAATAGCTCAGACCTCGATTGAGTCTGGGCTGTTTCTGAGCTGTTTACGCTATGGTTGTATTCAGACATCGTGGTGTTTAGCCAATCACAACGTTATATCTGGACAGGGAGTTATTGGGCGGACTTAGCGTTGTTTGAATCGATTGTTAGTTGCCAGTAGCGCTGATTAGTTTTAGGCGTTTTACCCGGGGGTCAAGCACTTGTCTCAACAGTTTAAAGGGCAGTAACTAGGTTTTCTGCACTAGAACATCTACCTGTGCTGTATGCTTTCTGTGGTGCATCTGGTCACCACTGGTTTTCTTGGCAGCTTCCTGCTTATCGTGTGGTCCCTGAGCTGGCACCGTCCTGAGGACTGTGTGGCTACAAGTGAACCCCTCAACACTCGCTACTGCTGCCTAGGCTCTGTCTGTGCCTGGTCTTGTAGTGCGAACAAGATCAGCCTCACGCACGACCGTGAAACTCCCGATACTAAAAATGCTAACATACCAGTCTTGTTTTGTTGCGTCATGGTTAATATCATGTAATCTGCACTTGGTATAAAAGCCACCAAATCACGAACCATAGCCATTAACAGCCAACAATCACCATACCCGCTGAGAGTTGCCATATCGCTAGTCATACCTAGCCTAGAACTCTAGACGCACTCTAGCAGTAGCAAATTGAATTTACTCAGCGCGTCCGTCTAGTGACGAGCCATAGCTCAGACCTCGATTGCGTCTGAGCTGTTGTTTGTTGTTTGAATCGCTTGTTAGTTGCTAGTCGTGCTGATTAGTTTTAGCAGTTTTACCCGGGGGTCTATCACTCGTCTTCAGACTATACATTCATGTAATAGTCTGGCGTGTCAGGCTAAGTCATACCTATTCAGTACCACCAAATCACTGGCCATACTACATACCTGTTGCGTGCTGGTCTCCCTCTCTGCTTTGATCTTCCTCAACGAGCCGTAGAAGAACTCCATTACAGCCTTGGGGAAGAGCGAGACCTTCAACCTCTCCAGGAAGGGAATGACAAACGGGAAAAACGCTATTCAGAGATGGTGTAAAAAAAAAGCAGGTTGGATGAGGAACATATATTAGTTGAAAAACAGAATTCAGAGAACCAGTTGTTTGGAAAAATGTATAAAAATAGTCATGTCTTACTTATTAAGAGGAAGAATGGATTACAAAGGTTCTTTTGAGTACTTTCTTGATGTTGGTGACAAAGGGGTCTTTAGGGTTGTTGAGGGAGTCGATGTCCACACTGAAAGCTGTACTGGTTACTACATCCATACTGTATGCTCCAACAAAACTGAGAACAGAGTGAGGATTGGGGGGAAATAAACATAAAATAGTAGTGTGAATAAGTAGTGTGAATGAATCCATACTACCATGCATGCTCCAACAAAAAGTGAGATGACCAGAGAAAGACAGAGAGAAAGAGTGTATGCACCATCATAGTGTATGCACCAACTAAATTGAGATGGACAGAAACAAACAAACAAAAAAAACTCGGATGTATATACAGTTTTTAGACTGAAACAGATCCACCATGCCCCTAAATATCCACCAATTAGCGACTCACTCATCTCTAAGTGTAATTGTGCAGCTGGGTTTCCCATGGAGTCCATACTCACTCTTTGATGTCAACTGGTTTGCCCTGGTCGGCCTCCCGCTTCAGATTCCTGACCAGCGTCTCTGAGTGTTTCCTCATGATGCCAAACATCTGATTCAACAAGGAGCCCACAAAGAACCAATATTATGCCTATACTGAGTGTTGCATCTGAACATTAGGTAATTTGGACTTTTTTGCCCTCAACAGTGCCTTCTAGGTAGCACTGATGCCGATCTTCAATGCTCTTACCCCACAAATCAAATAAGGTTAGGATGAGGTGCCATTGAGGGCAAAAATACCCTTGAGTATCTCATGAACTGACAGCATTATACCTATTATATTATATCTATGACACCAGTTCCCGTGTAAAATACAAAGAACAAAACATGTCCTGAAAGGAGACATCCGGTGTGATAAGGACCAAAAGTATATTGCAACATCATAAAAAGTTGGAATGCTTGCTGGGAGCAAAATTTTGATACACTGATACAGGCCAGAGAAGACCACTTGCTAATTGTAGCATATTACTGTCAATTGTAGCAATGTCCCTTAGACTTTCATCATTCAGGTTTGGAATACTACATAACCTTGAATTCGCAATACTAAACCCCATCAACAAACATAGTGTACTCTACTCACCTCATTCAGACGAGCACTGGTGAAAAGAGGAGACAGGGCACTGCGGATCCTCCGCCATTCATTGTCCTCAACGACAGTCAGGGCATCCTTGATTGGACCGTTAAGACCACGGTTCTATAGGGAAAAATGTATGTTGCAGCGACATACACATAATGTATGAACCTCATCTGGACAACACCTTTACTTTTACCCTTTACCCTCATCGACATCAGTTAAACATCAAGTTGTAGATCCTCAAGGCTTCTTGTGTGCAATACTGTACAACTAATATTATAAGGGTCAAATACAACAACAATTAGAAATGTACAGAGCGCAGACCTATGTCAAGGCAATATGGTAACTGACACCCCCTAGAATTCCAGCGTTTACAGATCCTGATCCGGACAAACAAATTTCTGTGGACCTAATTTTTGCCTTCTACCTCCCATCGTCAGCACTGTAAGGTTATACTTGGAGGAAGGGGCACTGCTAGAAATTTTGGGCCCGATGACACAAAATAATTTTGGGCCCCTCAAATATTGATTTTAATATTACAATGTAATTTTTTTCTGATGCCAGGCCCTTAGAATCATCCTATCAATCCCCCAGCGGCGCCCATGCTTGGAGGTACTTTGTACTATCACTTTAAAAAGAGTCTGTGTAGGCCTACCCTTCTGTTGGTAAACCGTGAGTAGCACTCCTTCACCATCACTGTATCGATGACCGTCTTATCCAAGACGCATAGAATTGGCTGTCTGCCCTCAAAGAAACTGCAAAAAGAAAAGGAGAACACTTGCTCACTGTCCCATCAGGGCCGTCGCAACAGGACAGGCAAACCAGGCAATTGCCTGGGGCCCCAGTCTGCAAGGGGCCCCCAAGATTGACTGTTTAATCATTTTAGTGTGAATGAATGAATTTAGTTGGTGGTGTTTTTCAATAAAATAGTACTTTAGGCTGGACTTAGACAACTGTAAGCTCAACATAAACAATTCAAGAATGAAAGATGCTTGAAGATTATAACACTGTGGTTCATCTAGGTGTTTGTGGGAGGTGAAGGGCCCCCTGTTTGGTTGGGGCCCCCTAAGTACAGTACCTTGAAACAGCCCTTTGTCACATAATGTATTCTAGGCACAAACACGGGGCCCACAAGTATAAATTTGAGGCAGGGACCAACTGGTGTAAATTTTGCTACCTCTTCTATCTAACAATTGCAGCACAACTACCATTACCACCACCGTTTTGGCTGTGGGCCCAGAGATGATTAACGAGCAACAGGAAAGATACAGCACCCTCTGGTGCATGGACGCTTGAGACAGAGTGTGTAGTATCCTTCCTGTTGCATGTCAATCATCTCTGTACTGCCAAAGCCATGACATCATTCCAAAAAAGGGCTTGTGCTTAGCCTGGGAGTTCCCATGCTCCTTTGTGCGCTTATTTAATTTCACTCTGTAAAGCAGCATGGTGACCATGGCCGTTTTTCTCGCCTGCTTTTGGTATCCAATCGCAGAACAAAAAGGGATTTGTACGGCCCTCGATTGCATTTTACGTCACGTGGTGGCTCTGGTATTGGCTCCGAGGTATGTACAGACGCTATGATAGACATTTGTAGCGCCCAATAAACGGCTTTGGACAATCGTAAACAATGCTTCCGCTACGAGAAATGCAATAGGACTAAGTATCACTTGTGATTTTAGTTTGGCATTCGCCAGGCTAGCTTGTGCTACTACTACAAACATTGTTCAAAGAGCACTCCTTATATTAGCGACAATCATTTTATTGTAGTCTATTTTAAACACTTAAGGCCAATTTAGACTGAAGATCCGCGACGAGACGAAACGGTTTTACAGAGTAGTTGCGGCAGGTCAGGAGGTCGCAGGTTGTTGCAGGCAGTTGCAAGCTGTCGCAAAAGATTTAACTTGTCAAATTGCAGTTTCGGAGTTTTAGAACATCCAGGTTTTTAGAATGTCACAGCCAGTCTCGTCGCGGATCTTTGGTCTGTAGGCACCTTTACAGTTACACTCTGAGTTCTATATGATTTCCTCTGTGTCTTACACAAGGTAATTTGTTGATACAGTATTTAGGCCACTTACCCCCATACTTTTCCATACTTCTTGAAACACTCATAGTCAAACTGGGGTATGCCCTACAATATAACATTAATATATACATGTACAATCAACCGCATAACAACAATATGATACAGGCATATAGAAAGAACATCAAAGAGACTGACTGACAGACAGACTGACTGACTGACTGACAGACAGACAGGCCAACAGATAAACTTACCTTTCTATACTCCAGAAGATTTCCAATGAAAGGCAATGGTTTGGGTCCATGGATTCCAAGATGTTTAAAAACTCCATAAGGCCAGAATCCATACCTAGTGATGTAAACGCATATCTTTTAAAGCCATGCGTAATCTTTGAAATGCCTGTGCGGCATGATATTTGTTTGAACTCCAAACTCTTTTCCTCGTTATATCGTCTGAAATGTTGCCATTACAGTAACGGGTCCACTTGTTCTCCCCTAACAGAGATGGATGACCTCAGAGTTGAAGTGTCCAGCTTCAAAAAGCAAGCCATTCACCACTTTTACAGTTACTCCACTACCTGGCCCTCCTACCTCTCGCCAGGGCCGGACTGGGACCAAAAAGTGGCCCAGGCATTTTTGGCCATGGCGGCCCACCATGATTTTATTTTATAATGGTAATGTTGTGGCTAGCTAAAATAACATTGTAAGTTGGACATATTGCATGAATATGAGAGATTTAATTATGAAAATTATGAGTAAATGACAGCCCTGGCCCAAAAATGACCGTCGGCCCACCGGGCATTGCCCTGTATGCCCTATGGCCAGTCCATGCCTGCCTCTCGCCTATTTTGCACAATGTAACTGTTTTCTGTACAGCCAATGCACATTCAATGTTTCAATTGCACTCTTCAATGTTTTTGTATGTCATTCCCTGTTATATGTACTGTATGCCCCCTTGGTTTTGTGTTGTCTAGCTGTGTTGTTGAATGTGTGAGCACACCAAAGTACATTTCTATAGCAACTGTATTTTTATACTGTTGATATGGCTAATAAATTTGAACTTGAATAAAATTGAACTTGAAAAAGTGTCATGTTTAAGGTAATCTATCTGCATTGCTCAAAGGTTTAGCCAATTAGAATTACTGTATATTAAATAGGTGGCTAGAAAATGACATTGAAAATGTGGTAGGAATTTCTGAATTCACAATAACACCTCTGATGACCTGTAGGCCTGTTTAGACTACAGTGTGGAAGAATTCAGTGTAAAAAAACTATTCAGATATATCAGATAAATCAGTCTAAACATCTGAAATACTTTGTACAGTAATAACAGCCAGACACACTCAGTAAGTATACTCAGCATTATTTTAAGTAGTAGTACTCAGTATAAAATGTACAGTTTTTCGACATAGGAAAAGGTTTTGTATGATCTTACACTATCAGCAGTCCCAAAATCAACAAGAGGATGGCCCACGGTTCAGTTGGAATAATGGAGAGGAATCCCATTATCCCGGACGAGCTTGAGTATTTTTTTCCCCTGTCTGTCAAGTGCTGACAAACTCAATTGATTTAGAGCGTTTCAGCCCGCAGCTAGCTGCTCACCACAAGTGTACTGTATACTGTACCTCCGGCTTTGTGGGAAACCCAAGAGTGTGACCTGAATTAACTCCAGTAAGTAAAAGTGATTGCGTAATAGCTTCTGTTACGCTGGGCGTTTTTTTTTTTTTTTTTTTTTGGCAGCATTGTTGTGTCTCCGTAATGCCGCAGTCCTTTTAAGGCAAGTCGTCGCTTCACTCAGGGCGCCCTCATGAAGTTCCTGCACTTGGAGACGTCTTTGTGCAGTGGGGGGTAGTTATTTTACATGCGAGTGAATGGGGAAATGTCATTGTTTCCAGTTTGGCAAGTCATATTACACTTAAAAATTTAATTGTATGAATCCTTGTTTTAGATATTATTCTAAACAGAAATTTGAATCTCTGCGTCTGCACAAATGTTCACCATAGGGATATGATGGAGAGAATAAACAAAAGGGAAGCGTGAATCATGCCTCTTCAAAACAACACAATTGGCTGAATTCAGCCATTTTTTTCTGTAGCGCTGTCTTCTCATGCATTTTAATGGGCCGATTCAGTAAGTGTGTCTTCTCCTATATTAGTGGTCAAGTCCTACTTAGTACAACTGCTACATTAGGCCTACAATGTCTCCTGTGGGCCTGAAAAAGGAAAGCATTTTTTTGCTTACTTGCTAACAGATTTTAAAAGTTTACAAAAAAAATCACTGCATGTTACACACACACACACACACACACACACACACCCATTCTGTGTGGGCAGCAAACCTGACCGGTGACTTTCCCATGAGCAAACATACACACTCATACACTGGCAGGGAGTGCCCGCCCGCCTGTGACACCAGCAGCAGCAGCAAACACCCAAGAAGTGAAATTATGTCAATAGAGGTTACCACAGGTCAATGGTTTTTCATGTTACTACAGAACAAGCTAAGACATGACTTCAGCATAGCTCTAACATGATCCAATCAGGACAACACTCAAAGGCTGTTTGCAGCCAAGAAGTCTCGTTGAGATTTTTTTGATAAGTTGTGTCAAAAAAAGAAATAAAAGTATGTGAGCATTGCATTTTTGTGTTTTACAGTATCAATCTTTTTTTGTGTTTTACAGTATCAATGTTAGAGCTATGTAGTCTAGTGACAAACCATCAAAAAGTGCTTTAGTTTTCGAGATACCCCTACCCGTGGTAGAACAAAACCCAACCATGTTTTTCTTCATCTTTAAGGTCTCCCATATATGAAATGGATTCTTGGACAAAAATATTTTGCTGCAAAGGTGGTTAAATTCATAGATATTGTCATACACCCCATAGCTTAAAAAGAACAAAAATGGACCCTTGCCAAATGGGACTTAGGACATATAAACTGATACAGAATCTTAATACAAGCTCTGAGACCTTTGAAACTTGGCATGTATGTAGCCAAGAAGTTGCTGTACCTTCTAGAAAAACCTATGTGTGAATATCTTGAACTATGTCATGTTTAGAGCCCCCAAGAACACAAACCTAAAATAGGCGGACATGAAAAAAATTGGACACCTTTGCAGAATGTTTTTGTTTAGTTTGCGTTTGCTTTGGCAGGGAATGTCATAGAAACACATGGTATGGCTTGTTGGAAAGGTGGGGTTGTGCTGAATCCAGCAATACCCACTATGTAAATGTGCCATGTACAATCAGGGTGCTGCCTTCCTCAATGTATGAGACGTCCCAAATTAAGGAAAATGATGCATTGATATAAATAGGTCTCCAGTTCAAAGTCCATGGTCAGTGCTGACAAGGCTGTTGACAATTTCATTGGTATAGCAAAGTAGCATTACATGAGTTAAGTACTAGTCTATATTTAGGATCAGTTACATTTCATAATAATATATTTCACATGACAAAATATGGAGACAAAAATTGAAATTCAAAGACATTAGATCGTGGGCAGGACATGCTTAAGCGCACCTCCCGTTCCTAAACCATTTTGGTCTGACAATAGCCAAACAAGCCAGAATACAACATAGAATGTATAGTCTGACCATGATGGATAGAGCCTAGAGGCGGAATCTTTCAAAATGCCGCATCTCAATACAGGAGTAGTGCTATGACCGGCTATGACCAAAGCCAGAAAGCTCTTTGCATGGCTCTAGCCACAAACCAATCTGACCAAACAACACTAAGCCCACCCAATGACTCCTTATCCATATGATTGACAGACACTACCAATTTCTGACACAATGGCTTCCCATGGCTGATAGCTAGACGCACCATGTTGAGCATATCAACTTTGCACCCGGCCAGGGCAAGTCTCAAAGTACTGACAAGACTGGACAGTAGATTTAAATATTTGTTCCTGTACATCAGAGGAGGGGGAGGGACAAATGCCAGCTGGGCTTGATAGATACATCCAGTCATTGGTGGGGCCGGGAAGCTGAATCCATAATCAAGTCCCCAGTCATGTCAACGGTCAGTGCTAAGAAGAATGATTACACAACTGGCAAAGAAAATTACAGCAAAGCAAAGTACTGCTCTTCTGCATTTAGGATACGTTCATAAATTATATCATATAACGCCTTTTATTATAAAACAGGGAAATCATCAAGCATGGGGGCAGGGGTGTGGAACAGTAGTGGTAGGCCTGTAGTATGACAATAAGCAGTTTTCCATCCAACTTCCATCCACATTTCAGTAAGCTGCATTACAACATCAAACACCACTTAAGCAAATTAGATTATCATATTTGCATCAGAGGGCAGATCCATCCATAGAAATAGCTATAGTGTTTCCATCCATGGAAATTGTTATCCACATAGCTTGAACAAGCATTGCAAGTTGGATTTAAAACCACCTAATTACATCAGTCCATTAGACTACT
>JAODXP020003146.1:2500-20000 GCA_027497455.2 Sardinella longiceps
ACTTCTCATCCTGTTTCATCTTCTGATGCTTTTTGATCTCTGATTTTAGATTAATACTTTCTTTTTTTCCCCCAAGAGTGACGGAAAATCAAAATCAAGTAAGACAGATTTTTTTTGACAAGACTCTAACTCTTCCGCACAAACTTTTGGGGTGTTCACAGTCTGCATG
The DNA here is from genome assembly GCA_027497455.2 of Sardinella longiceps. Taxonomy (NCBI): domain Eukaryota; kingdom Metazoa; phylum Chordata; class Actinopteri; order Clupeiformes; family Clupeidae; genus Sardinella; species Sardinella longiceps. Next base: position 2,670 of record JAODXP020003146.1, read on the forward strand.
ACATCTCTACAGGAGAATACTCCAGTGATAGATCACTATATCTCAAAGCCTGTCTGTGTCTGTATTTCTCCATTATGGCTTTATTAAATCCAAAGTCTGGGGCAAACACCTACAGTGTAACCCCTAGAGAGAGAGAGAGAGAGAGAGAGAGAGTGTGTGTGTGTGTGTGTGTGTGTGTGTGTGTGTGTGTGTGTGTGTGTGTGTGTGTGTGTGTGTGTCTATGTGGCACCAAGACTGATGTTAGACTATCCTGTTCGACTCGCAACCAAAACCAGTTTGTGGGTAAGTGTGTGTATGTGTGTGTGTGTGTGTCACAATGGCACAATCAAACTGGCATCCACCTCCTGTGTGTGTGTGTGTGTGTGTGTGTGTGTCGCGTGTGTGTGTGTGTGTGTGTGTGTGTGTGTGTGTGTGCAACCCCTATGTCCACCTACGTTATGAAGCCCCAGTAGCCCCACTGGAGGACAACCCCAAATGCCCCTCACAAGACTATGTCTCTCCCAAACCTACTGTATATCAGATCCAACTGTCAGAGGCCAGATTTCTAATTATATTACTCTCTGACATACACACAAACACAAACACACGCACGCACGCACACACACACACACACACACACACACACACACACACTCATACACACACACACACACACACACACACACACACACACACACACACACACCACACACACACACACTCATACACACACACACACACACACACACACACACACAGCAACTCCTATTGACATGCAGTAATATGCTTACCCATGTAATGCCTCCAGGCTCTTTAGGTAATGCTATACTTCTTCATATATCTATGTAATATCAGACAGATACAGCTCAGTTTGCTCTTTAAAATGCCAGCCTTTGCATATACACTGCTTAAACACTGCTTTGTCAATTATTTTTCATGAAAACAGAAATAAATAAATAAATAAATAAATATATAAATAAACAAATGATAAATAAATTCTGATTTGTGTTCTGATCTGTGGTTATTTTTACAGCACCTTTATAGGAGGGCAGCTATTTATTTCTTAAGTGACGTGACGTTGCGTTAAATACACTGTGCTGTGCTGTGGTGAGCTTTAGCATCCGTGAGCTTTAAAGCTGATGACTGCATATTTCATGTCAGCGCTGAGGTGATTTACGACTGTCCAAGGCATCAAACCTGCTGTCATGATGGAACCCTGAGGAGAAATGAACCAATCAGATACCCTCAAGGTCTCCAAGGAGGAGGGTCAAGGCTGGAGCCTGGGGGTGTGTGTCTTAATGGCCACTCCTTGGTTCAAGGATAACGGCCTCTGCCTTGTTACCTAATCAGTCACTTCCTAGGCAACAAATCCTGCTCAAATCCACGTCAATCTCCTCATGGTGCTTGCAGAATTTCAGTCAGAGAGGGGGGCGGGCGTGGGGGGAGTTGCAGTGTTCCTGTTAGGCCCGCTTCGCACCAAAACTTGTGCGTTTCACGGTAGGGATATGGTTTTGGTCTGTTAACAGATCACAGCAGTTCTTCAGATGTCCTTAAAACATTCCAGAGTGTCACCTTGGTAACCTGTTACACCACCGTGTGCCAATGTGTATATTTCTTCACTAAGGATTGATGAGGCCCATCTGGGAAGGTCATCCTATTCAGCAGCCTATAATGCCACGTGTATATATACAAGCATGGACTGCCCAGTGGGCCAACTGTCATTTTTGGGCCAGGGCTGTCATAATTTATTTGCCAATTTTTGGTCCCAGTCCAGCCCTGTGTATATATTTAGCCACCGTGGAAGCTAATCGTGGAGGCTGGATGGGGCTAGATGGAGATAGAGGTTATTTTACCATCTAACAAAACAATGGATTCATCATCTCAAGGCCCTCAGCACAGCGGACAGACAAATACTCAAGTTTGTATCGCACTTCCAGGAACCATCTGCATGATTGCCCAAATTAGGCTCGCCGTCTTACAGTACTGAGTGTCCATCAGGGGAACTTTAGGGGCCATCTTTTTTGTTAAGGAACTTTAAATAGCCGTGAGCCAAGCCCAAGCACCGCACTTACTCACTGCTTAGCAATCAAAGGCAATCATCAGGGGCTTGCAAATGGCCTTGCCGATGAGTCACGCGAGCTGCCAGCCCCGCAAGCTTTCTTCATCGTGCCAGACTTCGACTTCAGCAGCGGCTCGAGGAGCGGAGAAGAGGGAAGGGGGAGAACGAGGGGGAGAACGAGAGGATCGGAGGTGAGATGGTTGTAGCTCCTCTCTGCATCACAACGTCTTCAGCATGAATTATTGATCAGTCACGCACTGTAGGGAGGTGTTTGCCAGCAACGGCGCAAAGCCCAGCGATGAATCACCGTAGAAACAGAAGAAGCTGCTGGCGAAACAGACTCCATCTTCAGCTCGGAGACGGATGACATCCTGCCAAATCGGCAATCAGCCGTGAACTTTTCAACACAGCAATACGGCTCGAGCTGTAATGTTACTGTCAAACAAACAACACTTCACACTCAAACAAAGGCCATTGCTTCAGAAGAGGTCTTAGTCATTCACTAGCCTAGTTTTTATTCATTATTCTCTTAAGTAGCACAGTATGCACTACATACATAATGAATAAAAAATAACCATAGACTGCATGAATGTAACATACCATAAAGAATGAGACAATTTCATTGCAATTATTCATTTGGCTGAAATCTTTATGCACCTACATACATGTACAGTATGTTAGAAGTTATATACAGTATGTAATACAGTATGTAGCCTGCATATACTAATATACAAATAGAATGTATTTAGAAACTTTGACCAAACTTTGCATTCACATATATTTTGTCACAAAATAATATTCCTTAAATCCAAGAGGACATTAAAAACATAAACATAACATAATCGACCAAAGAGAGTCATTCACAGGAGAAAGATCAGCAAACAGGCATCTCAAGGATTGGCATGACTATAGTTATGTTTAGAGAAGAGGCATATAATTACTGCACAGTACACTGTAATTAATGCATTATTACACCATATATAATTACCATCACAAACAATATTGAGACAACAAATGCAAAGGTGGCGCATCAAGACATCAAGGCACATTGCAATCCTAATGTAATGCAATCCTAATGTATGTAACACATCATTGGACGGTGGTCTATGATCTTTTTTGCTCTCAATGGTGCACTGCCTTTAAAGCACTATACCCCCCAATCCCCTCAATGTAGGGTTACTGTACATTCACACCAAGAGTTACTAAAGCTGTAAAATTGCTTTTGTTGTTCAAAAAAGTTGCTCCTAAAATTCCTGTGTTCGCTAAAATCGCTGTATCGCTCATGACGTGCCCATTGTCATTCCATTTACAACACAGCATTTAGATTTACAGCTGAAACATGTCATAGCTAATTTGCATAAAGTTGACTTTTTTTAACTTTTTTTTTTTTACTTTTTTCAGTCACTCTATTCGGCCAACTTTTACAGTTAGTCGCTTTGTGGCTTTAATCGCTATTGTCGCTCTTGCCCATAGAAAGTGAATGACTTCCAGAGATTTTACAGCTTTAGTAGGTGTTGGTGTGAACGTACAGCTAGGGTAAGGGTATAAGTTAAGGGTGTTAGAGTTGGGGTTAAGGTTATGCCTTTCATGCAGTGCCGCCAGGAAGGTCCTGTTGAGAGCATCAAATACCATCAAGCTCATTGGACGCTGCATTGGGCGCTGCATTGGGCGCTTTGAAAATAGCACAGGACAGGACCCACTATCATGCTGCCAGTCACAACAGTAGGAGGCTTTGGCAGTCAACTATCAGTCTGATGACAGGGTGATGGTTCCTTCTACTACCCACGCCTCACTCACTCTGGCCAGCCCTGCACTGGTCCATCACTGCATTATAAATAACCTCCTATCTGAGTGAGCGGAGACATGGTGGTAGGAACAAGGGCAAACATGTGCCCTGAGTATGTTAGAGTGCTCTCTCTCTCTCCGCTGCTGTCTTCCCTGACCCACACATACATGTACAGTACATGCCTGCATGCACACACACACACACACACACACACACACACACACACACACACACACACACACACACACACACACACACACACAGACATACATACAGATAAAGAATCACACATACAGTAAACTGACACACACACACATCCACACATCCACATACACACACACACACTGAGCCTTGTGTATGTACAGACTGTTGACAGCTGGTAAATATACATTGTGTCCCACACTAAAAGCCAATCTGTTAGCACAGAGAAAGAAGGGAGAGAGAGAGAGAGAGAGAGAGAGAGAGAGAGAGAGAGAGAGAGAGAGAGAGAGAGAGAGAGAGAGAGAGAGAGAGAGCAGAGTAGCCTACTGTTATCTGTAGAAGCCTGCTCATCCAAAAACACACACCTACACATGCTCACATACACACCACTATAAGAAGCAGTATCTCCTTTGTGTCTCCAAAAGCAGATGGTGTGTGTGTGTGTGTATTTCTGTGTGTGTATGTGTGTGCATGCGTGTGTGTGTGTGTGTGTGTGTGTGTGTGTGTGTGTGTGTGTGTGTGTGTGTGCGTACGTGCGTGCGTGCGTGCGTGCGTGCTTGCGTGTGTGTGTGTGTGCTGCAATCAGGCATGGGAGTGTCTGATTGATGACCTATCTGAGGCTGAGAGACACTTGTCATTGATGAAGGACGGCTGACACACACCACTGCCTCTCGCAGGGGCCTGTAATCATTTCTCTGTTGACTATAAACACACACACACACACACAACACACACACACACACACACACACACACACACACACACACACACACACACACACACACACACACACACACAGGGAAGAAAACGACCCTCTATACTCATCAAGGAAACAGTGCTGTCACCATTGTGTTGAGAGATGCAGCTCAACATTTGCAACAGATTAGCACCATAGCCAAACAGCAGCACCAGTTTTCAGGACTGCCAGAGAGCATAGGCATCCCTGAACCATCATTATCCATAGATCCAGGCTATATTATATTACAGAAAACTCACAGTGTGTGAACAAGTGGGTGTACAGTACAGTGCAGTGTTATGTGTGCTGCTGTGGGCATTGGTCTTAGTCATGCTTCACAGTGTTTTAAATCGTACAGACAAGACAAGACAAAAATCCAACACTGGAAACCTACTGAGAGGTAGGAAATACATAGACAGCTCACATATAAAAATGTTTTCAGATTATGTAGTAACAGAAATGATGTTATGTGTGGGCCGGGGTTGTCTGTGGGGTTCTGATAGACACACACACACTTCTATCTGTTAGCCTTTTTCCCTTTGTAAGTCCATAACTGCATGTTTTGTGTGGATTTATGTGCACATGTGCAATGATCATTTGTTTGTCTTACTGTCGTTATGCCTTATTTCAAGTATTACTTCAGGTACTTTTTGTCTGAGTTTGTTACGTAAATGATTTCAGGTCAGTATCGAGTTTGGAGGGTTTGACATTAACATTTGAAGTTTTCTGTTTTGCCACCCCATACACACATTTCAAGATTTAGTCCAGATGTGTGTCTGGGTCGTGATGACCAATACATGTAACAGGATTCACTAACAACCATCTCTAACTCTCTCTTTATGTGTGTGTTTGTGTGTGTCTGCATGTGTGCATGTGTGTGTGTGTGTGTGTGTGTGTGTGTGTGTGAGAGTGAGTGAGTGTGTGTGTGTTTGTGAGTATGTGTGCGTGAGTGAGTGAATGTATGTGTGTGTGTGTGTGTGTATTGAGCAGACAGCTGTGCTGAGCCTCCTGCGGGGCCTGGGTGAAAATGAGTGGGGCATCACTGAGGGCTGTCCCACACACACCCGCGGGAGAGGAGTGATAATGACAACACACACTCCACTGGGTTCTCCCTCCGCACCGCATAAAGGAAGCAAACAGGCAAAGCAAGCTTAATCACGCCCAGCTGTCTCTCTCTGTGTGTGTGTGTGTGTGTGTGTGTGTGTGTGTGTGTGTGTGTGTGTGTGTGTGTGTGTGTGTCCATGTGTGACAGAGAGAGAAAGAGTGCACATTACTTATTAACAAAAAAAGTTTGGGTGTACTGGGACAATTAGTTCCTGAAAACCCTACAGCATGCCTGAGTTGAGAGGCTTCCCGTGTGAGAGGTAGGGTTCCTTTGAGAGAGAGAGGGAGAAAGAGGAGAGAGAGAGAGAGAGAGAGAGAGAGAGAGAGAGAGAGAGAGAGAGAGAGAGACATGGTTCTTGTGTGAGAGGAACAGTTTCCTTGTAAAGGTCTGACCTACAGTATCCTAGGAACATAAAGGACCTTCCTATGCCAATAAAAGCAGTCATATATAATATTCCTCTGGGGATATCACATGTAATTGGATGTTCCTGGGGTGTACTGACCCAGTACTCAGGAATGAGTGCTTAAAATCACTGAGCAAATGATTATGGTCTGAATATACTTCTATTTCCATCCATGTAGAGGGGCTTCTGCTGTATGAACGAGAGAGAAAGATGAGTTCACCTCAGTGAGGGCATGTTCCTATGGAAGACTGGATGATTTTGTCTACTCCTGCCTTCCCTTCATGTCTCTCTCTCTCTCTCTCTCTCTCTCTCTCTCTCTCTCTCTCTCTCACACACACACACACACACACACACACATACACACACAAATATCCTCCCATTCAACATGAAATTAGCTATCAAAATCCATTCATACACAGTCAGTCATTTAGCACTTCCTTCTTCAGAGGATCACAACAGGGGTCCGCACACCAGCTCCGTCAAAGTGCGGAGAACTGCACTCCACAGTCCACACACACACACACACACACACACACACACACACACACACACACACACACACACACACACACACACAAACATTCCATTTCATTGTTTTCAATACAACCCTGCACATAGCGCCGAACCCTGCCGATGTATGGTGCTGAATGAATAGTCAAATTCGAAAGTGCTCCGCAATGCTGTCGGAGCCGGTGTGCGGCCGCCTTTAGGGGCCATTTTGCCAGGCCTGATTAATCTATCCCAGAGTTACTGGAGCAGACAGTGGACTTAAGGACAAGACGGAAAGAGTGAGACAGTCATATCAGAAATGACTGAAGGACAAGAAGGTAGATAGACAGAGGTCATTCTGTTATACACCCAAAAAGCAATTATCCCGGAACAGCAATGACTGACTGTCCAGCTCACTAAGGCCTAATATCTAATATATACCAAGGGTGTAATGAATACTACTTTCATTACCAGTACTGATGGCTGTTATGACTGCACACTTCTGAAAATATTAATTCTCTGTTGCCAGAGGTCAAAGTCTGCAGCAATCAAAAAGCCAGTCTGGTAAGAAAAAATTGCAGCCCAAAATCTCGTTTGGACAACAGTTAACTCCCAGTATCAACTCTTGTATCATTTTTAGGACCTAACAGAATTAATTGTAGATTCATTGGTTTTGTGTAAACACAGCGCTTAGAATGCAGAGAGGGCAGCATCTTTATACAGGACCTCCTGTCTAATATGTTGTTAAAGTTAAATAATATAATTATATTGCTTGATTTTTAATTAAGTATATTGTGTATGTGGTCTTCTGCTGTGTGTGTGTGTGTGTGTGTGTGTGTGTGTGTGTGTGTGTGCTGTGTGTGTGTGTGTGTGTGTGTGTGTGTGTGTGTGTGTGTGTGTGTGTGTGTGTGTGTGTGTGTGTGCAGTTTGTTCAGGATGACTCAGTGTCTAGTCTGATGATACAATGGGGGATATTGAGGCAAATTTTGATGGTGCCTCTACATGCCTACTATGCCTGCCTGGGCACAGATGTTTCTTTGGGAGCTGAGGGAAGGGCGTCTAGAGGTCCTGGGATGTGGGGGTGTTGAGTTTTTGGAAAGGTCTGAGAGTTTGTTAACCCAGGAGACAATCTGGGACAACAACTCCTTTTTTGAAGACTTTTTGAGGGTTTGGCTATGGTTCCCACAGCTACAAACAGCAGACTGTGGCTCCAGAGAACTGGGCAAAGATCACTGAAAATTTTTTATTTCAAGATATTTTTTGGTCTTTTGCCTTTAATCGGATAGGACAGTATAGAGGTGGACAGGAAACAAGTGGGAGAGAGAGAGAGAGATGGGGTGGAATCGAGAAATGACCTTGGGTTGGACTCCCCGAGTAATGACCTCGGGTTGGGTCCCCGAGTAATGGTATGACGCTCTAGCCCACTGAGCCACGGCGCCCCCAAAGATCACTGAATATTGACCAGGAGGGTAACATAATAGGAACAGACATTTCAGCATTATGAGAGGTTGACTTGACTTGATCCCCCCCCCTTTAGAACCCAGAACTTAATGGATGTTTGCACCTTTCACTCCACTTTTACCATCTCTTGTCTCAGTGTGTAAAGATACAGACCAAAGATCCACAACGAGACAGGCTGTGACGTTCTAAAAACCAGCAATGTTCTAAAACTGCGATTTGACATGTTAAATCTTTTGCGACAGCTTGCAACGACATACGATATTTGATTCATACTGCCGCCACTCCTCTCAAAAAACTTCTTGTCTCGTCGCAGATCTTCAGTCTGAATTGTCTTAAAGCATTAAAGGCTTTGTAGTACAGCGGATAACCATGAAAATTGTGCACTTTTTGAAAGAAACATGAAACTTCTACCATAGTTAGGTTATACCATGAGGTTTATTTTCAGATATGGAGGGAAGTCAGATTTGACCTCTGAGGCCCGGGAGAGGTCAAATCCAAGATGGCCGCCAGTAATATTAAAAAATGTCTCACGTTGGAACCAAACACAGTAGAAAAACACTTAAGGTGTCATTTCCCACTAACTTTTGGGTGCCTATTCTGTATCTGATACCTTTAAAACCACCAGAATTCAAGAAAATGCATTTATGTAAAGGTCAAGGTAAAAACAAACATCAAAATATTCCTTTTTATGTACCCAAATTAATTTTTTTGTCGTCTCTTAGTCCGTGAGCCAGGGCCCCAAAATATGAAAACCGTTACCGAAAAAGTGGCAAAGCCTGGAATCTCAGCTTTCCAATGAGGTATGATGGCCATCTGAGAAACGTAGCTGTTTTGAGTTATCACACATAATGTAAACTAAGGTAGAGGAAAATTATGTGAATGAATCAAGCAGAACACTGAGATAGCTGAAAATCTAAAAATGGTATAAGAACAAATGAGACATGGATTCCTATGTTTAAGTGTGTGGTAAACTCAATTATGACATTTCCATTACTGTAAAAGGTCAAGGTCATGACCTTTTGGCAAGGTCAATGTCATTTTTTACCATTTTCGCACAGATTGCTTAATTTATTTTCTCCATTTTCCCCACCCATAGTTTTGTGGCAAAGGCCATCATACCTTTTCTGAAAGCCAAGAATCTCAGCTTTCCAATGAGGTATGATGGCCATCTTAGAAGACTAGTTTTTTCGAGTTATCCCACATAATGTAAACTAAGGTCCAGAAAATGATGCTTATAAATCCAGCAGAACACTGAGAAAGCTGAAGATCTAAAAATGGTATAACAATCAATGAGACATGGTTTCCTATGTTTTAGGGTGTGGCAAACCCAATTATGACATTGCCATTACTGTAAAAGGTCAACGTCATTTTTTGACATTTTCACACAGATTGCTTTTTATTTTTTATTTTCTCAATTTTCCCCATAATATTTTAGGCAAAGGCTACTATACCTTTTCTGAAAGCCTGGAATCTCAGTTTTTCAATCTATGATGTATGATTGCCATCTGAGAAGAGTTGCTGCTTCATGTTATCACAAACTAAAGTTGGGAAAATTATGTGTAGAAAGCAGAACACTGAGATAGCTGAACATTTAAAAACAAATATGTTGTCCCGCGGCGCTGTACGGGCAGTACGGGCAGTACAGGGGCAAGGAAAAACTTCCTTTGCTTACTAATAATTAATTTTTAGGAAGAAACATTGGGCAGATTCACGCACATGGGCTCAACCCACCTGCCGGGAGCCTAATAGAGTATCCGTACAGTTGGTAGTCTATACACATACAGTATGCATAGATTGACCATGGTTTACACAGAGTAACAACAAGAATACAGAATGTTGTTCTGAGAGTTACTAGATGGTAGGAAAAATATAGTTTGTGTGACAGTCAATAGGGTAGAAGTCAGGGGATGTAGTCAATAGTTGAGGTGGCATTAGAGTTCATTGGATGGAGGTCGTTATTTAGGTAGTGGTCATCAGGGAGGCCAGTTAGGCCAGATCCATTATGGGGACTCTGGGTTGAAAGGAGGCTGGTCCTGGTATGTGGCTGGTAGGGGTTGGTGGCAAGGAGGGAGGTGGACCGGAGGCTCAACACTCAGCCGGGATGATTGTAGTGTGTAGAAGCAGAAACAACAAAAGAATCAGGCCAGTGTAGGAGGCTATCACTTAATGATATAAGTGTGTCATATATTACATGTCAGAGTGAGGAGAGGGAGAGAAAAATGAGAGAGAGTTGTACACGATGGCAAGTGTGCAGTAAGTGGCAGCATTAGGCTATCACAGCTCATGTTCGCAGTGGGGATGGTCAGTGGCCACCTTGTCCCAAGCTATATCATCCCTAACTATAGGAGATGTCAAAGAGGAAGGTTTTAAGTGTAGACTTAAAGGTATTAAGAGAGTCAGCTTCGCAAATGTAGAGAGGAATAGAATTCATTAAGAGACGTGCCCGATAGGTGAAAGCTCTTCACCCGATTGTAGATTTAGATATAGTCGCTTTTTCAAGGAAACCAGCATTTTGAGATCTCAGAAGTCTTCCAGAACAGTATGGGATAAGTAGATCTGTAATATATGCAGGAGCTAAGCCATGAAGTGCCTTATAGGTCATGAGGAGGATCCATCAGCAGGAGTAATACCTCTTCCTTTGTGCAAGAAGCTACAGGTTGCCTATGCTCTACACAATTACCTCCAGCAGGCTCACTGCCCAGCACTGTGGAGCTTGATTTGCATTTGCCAGAGAACATCAAAATTGGCAAGTCCGGCATTGGTGCCCGTACTTTCCACAGATGAGAGCATGTTCATCCTAAGTGCCTGTGATTGACATGAAAGATTATGGAGAAGACAAGGAGAATGCTATTCTGCCAGCAACATCATTCAGCATGACCGTTTGGTGGTGGGTCAGTGATGGTCTGGGAAGGCATATCAATGGAAAGATGCACAGAACTCTGTGGTCTAGATACAGGCCATCATGTATTGTGGTAAAAATCCTTGTATCCATTGTCAGACCCTAATGCATGACAATTCCCCATTGCACTGACCTATGCCATGAAAGACATATGATTTTGCTGATGAGGAACAATCCTATTCCTCTGATGGAAGGATTACGATGAGGAGTTTGATTAGTGATTTGGACATGAATGAAGACTACTTAAACATTTGTCAAACATGTATACAGATATTATTTATCATACACAGTGAGCTGTGAATACTGAATAACATGAAGCATATTCCATATCTGAATCATAAGGGCACTGCTGAATCTCTGCAATATGTACAAAGCCAGAATCTGACCCGCCACTAAGCTATTACACAAGTGCTATACCGGGATTTTAAAGAATATACACATCTTTCTTCCCAAAAATATGGACGGGGAAAATAGAGAAAAAGAATTGTGCAATCTGTGTCTATGTCAAAAAATGTCATTGACCATGCCAAAAAGGCCATTACCTTGACCTTTTACTGTAATGGCAACTGTAATAGCAATAGTAATGACATTTCACACTCTAAAACATAGGAATCCATGTCTCACACCATCAGCTATCTCAGTGCTCTGTTTGATTACTATGCTTAATTTTCTCAACAGTAGTTTACATTGTGTGTAATAACTCAAAACAGCTACTCCTCTCAGATGGCATTGAAATATCATTGAAAAGCTGAGATTCCAGGCTTTCTGAAAAGGTATGATTGCCTTTGCCACAAAGCAATGAATGGGTAAAATAGAGGAAATAAATTATGCAGTCTGTGCAAAAATGTGAAAAAATGACATTGACTTTGCCAAAAGGTCATGACCTTGACCTTTTACAGTAATGGCAGTGTGATAATTGGTTTTGCCACCCCCTAAAACATAGGAATCCATGTCTCATTTATTGTTATACCATTTTTACATCTTCAGCTTTCTCAGTGAACTGCTTGATTTATAAGCATAATTTTTGGACCTTAGTTTACATTATGTGCGATAATTCAAAATAGCTACTCTTCTCAGATGGGCATCATACATTATTGGAAAGCTACGATTTCAGGCTTTCAGAAAATGTATGATGGCCTTTGCCACAAAACTATGGATGGGGAAAATAGAGAAAATAAATTAGGTATTCGGTGCAAAAATGTCAAAAAATGACATTGACCTTGCCAAAAGGTCATGACCTTGACCTTTTACAGTAATGGCAATGTCATAATTGGGTTTGCCACACCCTAAAACATAGGAAACCATGTCTCACTGATTGTTATACCATTTTTAGATCTTCAGCTTTCTCAGTGTTCTGCTGGATTTATAAGCATCATTTTCTGGACCTTAGTTTACATTATGTGGGATAACTCGAAAAAACTAGTCTTCTAAGATGGCCATCATACCTCATTGGAAAGCTGAGATTCTTGGCTTTCAGAAAAGGTATGATGGCCTTTGCCACAAACCTATGAGTGGGGAAAATGGAGAAAATAAATTAAGCAATCTGTGCGAAAATGGTAAAAAATGACATTGACCTTGCCAAAAGGTCATGACCTTGACCTTTTACAGTAATGGAAATGCCATAATTGAGTTTACCACACACTTAAACATAGGAATCCATGTCTCATTTGTTCTTATACCATTTTTAGATTTTCAGCCATCTCAGTGTTCTGCTATTACTGGCGGCCATCTTGGATTTGACCTCTCCCGGGCCTCAGAGGTCAAATCTGACTTCCCTCCATATCTGAAAATAAACCTCATGGTGTAACCTAACTATGGTAGAAGTTTCATGTTTCTTTCAAAAAGTGCACAATTCCCCTGAATTTGAGGGCTTAACCGCTGTACTATTGGGGTTTCCATGGCAACCTGCTGAGAGGCAAATTAGAGTGGAGGTTACCAATTTAAAAGTTTCTTTTATTCAGTTTGTTGTTCTAAATGCTCAACATCTCTCACAAATCTACACAGTTGTGAATACCCATAATTATCCATCCTACAGATCTCCATGCAGAAGGACGGAGAAATTATCCACTCTATTCAACTCCTATGGCTTTTATTATGATATGATTTTGGACTTAGAAATTAAGTTGCTGCTTTATACTGTCAAGACAACAGACTTCCTCTGACTCCTTTGGGAGCTACACAAGCACTTTTTAGGTCTCAAATCTTGCAGTCTCAACAAATATCAGAACACACCCCGCTGAGAGAGCTCCCAAATGCCTCCTACACCCTCTGGCAAAGATGATGCTTTAAAAAAAAAAAGAAAAATACACTTCTCACAGTCTTCACTGGTAAAGCTGCCATTTTTAGAGAGTTTCAGTGTTCACTGGCAGAGATCTCAGTGTTAGAAAGTTTTATTATTCAAAGCTCTTGTTTTTTTTTATAGAATGTTCACAGGCAAAGATCTTACTCTCAGAAAGTTTCAGTATAAAAAGCTGAAAGCTCTTGTCTTTAGAAAACATACATACAAAAAATCTTGCTGTTGAAGAGTTTCATTAGTATTCAAGGTCTTGCTTTTAGAAAATCTGTGTTCACTGACAAAGCTCCCATTTTTCAAGTCTCAGTGTGCATGAACAAAGCCCTCATCTCTTATACCTAATCAGAGCAGTTACACCCACAGTGCTACTTACTTAGGACTCCATCTGCCTAGGATCATTAGCCTACTCTGGAGAGGGCTTTTTCTGAGACAATAGCAGCCTGAACAGTGCAAACACACTCTCAAAATAGGCTTGCTGAGAATCAGGGTTGTGCAAAATTCAGAATGGAATTGAGAATGACCCGTAAATTCCAATTCAAAAGACAACCAATGATTCCGCCCTGGATTGAGTTCAGTGGCCAAACTAAGTTATACATTTTAAAATACATTTTAAAGCTACGGCATGGTTTGTCAGGCCATTGGCTATTCAGCAAATGGATTTTGGCTGAATATTCCATTTGCTATCTTACTGTAGCAAAAGTTTGGTTTGAATTTGAAGATGTTTTGGGGGATTTTTTTCTCCTTTATTGTGATAAGATAGTGTAGGGACAGACACAGAGTATAGGGGGAGAGAAAGATGGGGCGGTATCAGGAAATGACCTCGGGTCGAAATCCAACCCAGGTCCCTGCATCCATGGCACTGCGCCCTAGCCTAGCTTTCAACCTTTGAACTTTAGTTTTTTTGTTTACATCTCTAAAACAGTCAGTATTCATAAACTGTTTGCTCCATTATTGTTGGAGGCCCACTGTCCCCCTTCTGTCCACTGTCTCTCACTTCCCCATCAGCCTCCACTGCCTAATCTAGACAAATGACCATCATTACAGGGTCAGCACCTTCACACTAACACTAGCTGACAGCACCAGCAAGGGGAGATTTCATAACTCACTCCTTTGCTGGCTCTGAACAAACAAACAAACAAACAAACAAGCACCACCACCTTACATTTCTATAGCACTTTTCAAGACATGCCAATTGCTTTACAGTGGAAGGGGGACCTCATAACCACCACCAATGTGTAGCACCCACCTGGGTGATGCACGGCAGCCATTATGCGCCAGAACGCTCACCACACACTAGCTTGAGGTGGAGAGTGAGGGAATTATTGAATGGGGCAATTACAGTGGGGGATGATTAGGGGGCCAGATTGAATGAGCCACAGACACACAAATCTGCAGCCAGGCCTGATTAATCTATCAAACATCACAATTTGACACAATATAGACCAAATAACGTAGTGGTAGTTAACTAGATAAAATGAAACTGAAAAAAATGTAGTCACGGCGTCTCACTATTCGGTCTTTGCTGTATCATTTGTCCTATCGACACCACCCAGTGATCTGGAACAAAAGGGCAACGAATTGATTCACATCACTTTACTCCTTTAAGGACCTCCAAAGGGAGCCATATCAGACAAGACTGAAGGACACATGGCAGATAGCCTTCCTGTCTCACACCCTAAAGCAAAAAAAAAACAATTATCCTGGAATAACAGTGACTGGCCAGCTCACCTCTGCACAATCTAAAGACAAATGAATATCTACACCAGTGTACCTAGTTTCTGTGCAGTATAACATCATACAAAGAATACAGATAAACAAACATCTGGTAAAAAAAAAACATTCAACCTGATGAAATTTCATCGGACTCTGACAAACCCTCACAGCAGTGGGTTCTAAAACAAAACACACACACAGACAGACAGACAGACAGACAGACAGACAGACAGACACACACACACACACACACACACACACACACACACACACACACACACACACACACACACACTTTCTTTAACTTTTCCCCTTTCCCCTGCAAAACAATATCCACCCGGAGCTGCATTGTGAGTGTTGTCATGTATCATGTATCTGTTGGCTGCCGGCATATTGTAGCCTAACACACCCCTCCTTATCAATGTTTTATTCACTTAAAAACATGCACACACAAACACACACACACACACACACACACACACACACACAGGATTTCATCAGGTTTAAGGGCTGTTCACCAAATCTTCTAGATGTTTCTACACTTGCTGTGTCCTCGGGTAAAGAGTAGGTGCTGTGTTTGATGTGTGGAGCGTTGAGACCAAATAAATTTGAAATAGTAGCAACCTCACCACTGACTGTATCTTGCCCTTGATCTGGCTTTGACTGTGAGCCATAACCCTGATAGGGCATTCCTTTGCTTGTGCTTCTGCTTACATTTCTAGAACACTTTTTAGGACTCTCAGAGCACTTTACAGTGTAAAGGCGTCTGCACACAGGCTCCGACAAAGTGCAGAACACTCCGTTTCCAACGTTCCATTTCATTGTTCTGCAGAGCCGATGCCGATGTATGGAGGTGAATGAAAATAGTCAAATTTGGAAGTGCTCCGCAATGCGGTGGCCTTAAGGGAGACCTCACTAACCATCACCAGCATTTTACACCCACCTGGTTGGGGGCACAGAGCAGCCATTATGCACCAGAAAGTTCACCACACACCAGCTTGAGGTAGAGAGTGAGGGAAATGGATAAATGAGCCAATTATAATGGGGGATGATTAGGGGGACAGATTGAGGACAGGTCAGGTTAGGACTTTAGACCTGAGAAAGCTCTACTATTTGTGATACAGCCCTGATCATTCTGAAATGGAATTGTCCTGTTATTAGTCTGGTCCTAATCTGGCCCATGATCTGGCCTTCTTGCTGGAAAATCACTGGCCTCTCACCTATCTATCTATCTATCACCTGTCACTGACATTCTGAGACATTAAAGGCGAGAGGTCTCTCAAAACACCATATGTCAGGGGATACCTCACTTCAATGTGTGTGTGTGTGTGTGTGTGTGTGTGTATGTGTGTGTGGTGAGAGAGAGAGGGAGAGACAGAGGGTAAAGAAATAGAGAATGGATGGGAGACAGAGAGATAGGGGTGAAAGGATGTAATTACCCAATGTGCTCTCCAAAAGTCCTTTCAGAGCACCTCAATTTCCATCTTGTGTCCAATTTACTTGCTGAAAATGGGGGCTACGTCTTGGCATAATGACAATGAGACTTCTGATGCGCCCCATTATTAAACTCTGTCAAGGGGACGCGTCTGACAGCGCATTTATTACCTCCCTGAGTCCCCTCATTTGGCCCCACTAGCCAACTATCCGCCCCAGACCGGCTCAGCCACCACCACCGGCTTAAGCACTAGGGAACAGACCTACTGATTTTTGCAGTCTTTTTACAGTCAGAATGAGACTGAGCAGGCTAAACTTACAGGCTCATTGTGGCATAATTTTAGAGTTATATATGATCTCAAACCTATAATAATTGAAGGATTGATGTCGTTGGTGGGTGGCGTTTTATTATCATGATTGGTAGCCTATAATGAAAATATATGTTCATTTGAGTCTGACACCATCGCAGTTGTGTCAGCAGTGGAGAGAATCGTAACAGTTCAAATGTCACCCAAACACACATAAGATTCCTGCCGCCACTGAGCACTTACCTGACAAATTACCTAGTATGACTGGCCCAGATGTTTCAGACACACACACACACACACACACACACACACACACACACACACACACACACACACACACACATTGAAGTGAAACATCCTCTGACATATGGTGTTTTGAGAGACCTCTCGCCTTTAATGTCTCAGAATGTCAGTATAAGGAGATAGTGGGAGTGACATTATACACAACACACACACACACACACA
>JAODXP020003146.1:25000-32488 GCA_027497455.2 Sardinella longiceps
CCCAGAGTAAAAAACGTGTGGAAGAGGTAGACATGGTACAGTCCCAGGCCAAGGAATTTCAAGGAATCAAAACTTTGTCTCCTTTACTATTAAAAATTCAAAGTTGCACCAGTTTAATGAAAACTTTCAATGTACACATCAATGAAAACTTTTTAGTTGCACTCGGCAGATTTTGGGATGCTCGTGTTGTGCGTCCAGATTGGATGCACCCTGGAGCCGCAAAGGTGTTTGAGCTTCACTGATGTGTGTGTGTGTGTGTATGTATATGTGTGTGTGGTGTGTATATGTGTGTGTGTGTGTGTGTGTGTGTGTGGTGCGTGTGTTGTGTGTGTGTTTGTGAGGTTCTGTCTGTTTGAGCTTCACTGATGTCTGTCTGTGTGTGTGTGTGTGTGTGTGTGTGTGTGTGTGTGTGTGTGTGTGTGTGTTTGTGTGGTTCTGTCTGCTCAAGCCTTGCTGATGTCTGTGTTCCTGTCAGGGATAAGCGGCACCCAGGTGACAAAACATCACTCACATCCACAGCCACAGCCAAGTCACAGCCACATACGGTATCCCATAAGCCACTGGTGTCTGTCTTCGCATGGCCCAATAGAAGATTACTGTGACCCACTTCTCAGCTGCAAACACAGCACCATGCACACACACACACACACACACACACACACACACACACACATACCACGCAGGCACACACACACACACACGGGCAAGGGTGTATACACATAAGCTGACAGTTTGCCAAGGTAAGTCATCAACTTACAGCCCATAAAAAACAACTAATCTCTTTGTATGTGTGTGTGTGTGTGTGTGTGTGTGTGTGTGTGTGTGTGTGTGAGGAGAGAGAGAGAGAGAGAGAGAGAGAGCGAGAGAGAGAGAGACGTCCACATCTTCTTGCTCTGAGTCAAAGTGTGAATGTGTGTGTGACTGTGTGTGTATGTGTGTGTGTTTGTGTCCGCTTGTGCTGAGAAACACAGCACACGTGAACTAAGACTGGAAAACACGCACATGCATGCACACACACACACAAAGTGAGAAGAGGATGGGAGTGTGTGTGTGTGTGTGTATGTGTGTGTGAGTCAGATCATTGTTTCAAAGTTGGCTGGGAAAGCTGCTAGCTAATTAGCGGCATGCATGCAGATGAAGAGCCTTAATGCGTTCTGTTGTGGCGTTGTTCCTGCACGGCCCGCGCACTTCTGGTTCCCACTGCTCTTCAGAGGCCCTGTGGAACCGGCCGGCCGAGTGGTGATTAGCGTTCCGCTCGGAGTCTGTGTTCCGCAGTGATTCATCCGGGCCTCGTTCTAATCACACAGACTCATTAACGAGCTCCTCCAACACTCTCACCAGCACACAGCCAATGGGAGTGGGGGGTTGGTTGTCTGAGCAAAAAGATATGGACGCTCTCTCTCTCTCTCTCTCTCAATCTCCACACACTCTCTCATAAACAAAGACACACATAGGCGTGCACACACACACACGCACACACACCATCTCTCTCATACATGCGCAAACAAACACACACACACACACACACACACACACACACACACACACACACACACATACACACACACACACACACACACACACACACACACACACACACACACACACACACACACATACACTCACATATAAGACACATGCACACACAAACATACACACACACATACACACCCTCTCTCCCACCGGCTGCTGTTGGCTCGGTCAGTGCAGCGGGGATTAGCATATTTAGCCAGAGTGTTGCTGGAGAGCTGCTAAAGCTGAAGAAGCTCAGTGCAACAGCAGGTTCACAGTGAGAGCAGATGCTAATGTGGACCAGTTTAACTCCTTAGCTTCACTCACTCACAGCTAAATCAGGGCAATAGCAGCGTCAGGGTTGGGAGTAATGAGTTACAAAAGTAACTAATTACTGTAATGCTTTGCTTCTTTTGGTAACTTTGTAATGTAAGACATTACAGAAAAAAAATGGTAATATTTGGCTCGGTACAATTGTCAGTAACAATGTATTTTTAACTTGGAATGAAGTGGTGTGTTTTCCTTCATACAAATTTGCCAAAAATCTCTGAGAGGTCAGCAGGGTAAAACGTCTGCAGAACTTTACAGTCTCCGCTTGTCAATGATAAGGAATCAGTGAAGGTCATAGACTACCGGAGGGGCCCGAAGAGTAACTTAAATGTAATGCAACAGTAATGTAACGCCTTACATTTTCAAAACACTAATATTGTAATGTAAGGGATTAATTTAAAATGTCAGTAACAAATAATAAATAATGTTACAGTTATGTGTACAGTTTTGCAGTAACTTGTCCAACACTGAGCAGCGTAGCAGACAGACCCTAATGTGGACGAGTTTAACTCCTTAGCTTCACTCACTCACAGCTAAACCAGGGCAATAGCAGCATAGCAGAAAGGACTCAAACAGCAGTTACAAGGATACAAGGAGTTTTTATTTGTCACATGCTACTAGTGTAGAAAATGCAGTTAAATTGTGTCTGGTGTCAGCCTATTTAACGTTGGCTATGGAAAAACATGACCATGCTCTTTGTTATTACCGTAAAGAAAAACTGTTTGTTGTTGTTGTTGTTGTTGTTGTCATTGTTTGTGTTCAAAAATCAATGAAAACATCACCTTGGTTCATAAAGTGCGGGTGAGGTCCACTAGCGAGGCATAGAGACCTGACAGTTGGGGGTGGATGAAAAGGAGGAAATGTGTCTTTGTGTGCCTAATGTCTTTCTATATTCACAATATAAATGATCCCCAAACAAATCAGCCATAAAACAGTAAATTCATTAATCAGGGTATATACAGGAATCCTGGTACTGAATTTACTACCATTTACTACCTTTTTTCCTACCTTTTACAATATTTTTACTACCTCCACAACATCTAGCAGCGCACTTTTTTTTTCTTTGGGGGCGGTGGCATCCTACATATTCCGACAATTTTGGTATGATCAGTGATCCAGAACACAATCTGGAATTTATGTTGTGTCTTTGTCCACATTGCCTTGGCGGAGGTCTGCGCTCTCTCAGTGCTTTTCTAGTTTGTCAATATTAGGCTATGCCGCCAAAGTTTGAAAACCCACGATGATTCTTTCTGGTTACAGTACATACAGTAGAAGTAGATACCCTAAATTACAGGAGCCTGGATAGGATCCCCCACCCCTCTCTCTTTGCAACCTACTGTACATGTTCGGGGACACTTCATGACAAAAATGCAACTAAAATCGGAAATATCTATTTTTGCTTTAGTCCAGTGGTTCTCAAACTTTTTGAGCTTAAGGCACCCCATCAACATTTTTTGCATTCACAGCACCCCTAAATTACTGTAAATTCTTGCTTATGATACAGCTTACTTGTGTCAGGACACCGTATTAGACTATACTCCCATCATCATTAACACTTTAAGTTTCAGGATCATATATTGTTCTGAATATGTTTATTATTTACCTTTATATTTATCACTCATGTGGACATATAAGTTTACACGGGGCTCATCATAAGAGAACAGGATTGGGTGAGAGCCGTCTGGCCTTTCCCCATTCAATTTCTCATGAGTCCTATGCGCAATTCAGCGCACAGGCAGACGCATGCTGACAATAGCTTCAGTGATCTTTCCACATCTCTTTGAAATACTCAAAATCCCTGTATGTTTGAAAGACTTTTTAAAAAAATGACTACTGACGTGCTATTTGGCTATATTTTCTTAAATCTAGCCTCATTCATAGCACTGGGGATTTGCAAAGTCAAGCTAGCTAGCAAAAATGACTGTTCATTTGAAATCGTTTTGATCCTTACGGGGCTTTGACGGATAATGTAGCCGAAATGTATGGCATTACGAGGCAAAGACTAGTGAGCGGATATGAAAACATGAAGGCTATGCCTCAAAAGACAGAGTGGAAGTAATTTAGACATCTAAATGGGAACTTTTTAACAAATTCAACATCAAAATTTAAAATGTTTTGCGGCTCCCCTCTTGCGCTTCAGCAGAACGGTTTGACAATAAATAGGCTGCAGGGGTTTAGCGAAAGCGATAGATAGTCTCGATGGATATTCTCATCCGCAATGACCTGCTTCACCCACTGTCTCTAGTGCAACATTTATCCTTATGGGTGTTTTCAGTCCTTAATGACGTGACAGACAACAAAAAAGGGGTGACAGGTTCACTCACAGCCTTTTACCTCAAGTCGTCTAATCTTCATAGCCTTTGTTACTGTTCCTTTATTTTAAATTAACTAATAGCGAACTTGCGAAGAGATCTGGCAGGTAGCCTACCCACACAGCTTACCACTGCACTCGCAACGCAAAATAATACAGTAGGCTAAGTCCACAGAAGTTTAGTAATTTAAGGAGTTAGGACGGATGTAAGTTAAACAATTTGAAAAATTCATAGCGTCATTTGGATGGCGGCTCAAAAATTTACTACCTCGTCATATGACTCTTCTTACTTTTTACTACTTTTTACTGGCCTTAATTTGACCTGATTTCATTTACTACCTTTTACAACTTTTTACAAACCCGCGGACACCCTGTTAATGGACCTGCATAGATACAAAAACAATCATATCAGATCCAGCAGAGCGATAGGAAAATGGGATGTGCATTCAGCAAGCAGAAATGATTTTTTAATGTCATTACCATTAATATTTTTTTAAATTAACCTATATTTTTAAATGTGTTCATCACTGTGCTGGGGCAACAGGTGTGGGGTTTGTAAATGTCACATTCTCTAAAGTGGGGAATGACAGAAAAGTTTTAAGTACTGTTTTAAGTACACTGATGGCAAGAAAGAACAAAAGAACAGATGATTACGGCAAAGCAGATCATATTCTCTACACTCTTCTCATCTCTTCTCCCAAAAGAAAGAGGGAGGGAGAAAAAGGCAAAACAAAAGTTTTTCAGCTGTTGCTACCGTACTGCTCTCCCACACTCTCTAAATACACAATTACGGCCGTCACACACACACACACACACACACACACACACACACACACACACACACACACACAGTTCTATTTCAGTGCAGCCATTTCACCGCTAACACTTCTCCATTTCCCTCTTCATCTCCCCAGCGCACCATCACGCCAGCCGAGTGCCATGGCGGGGGATGTGGATGTTTCTAAATAATCCTGTGCTTCTGGCAAACAACACAAGTGGCAAATTGCCACCCGGATGACAGGGAGTGTCAACAATGTCTGATAAATGGCAGTTTCAAGGAGAGACTCCTCAGGGCTCCTGTACCACTTTTAGTTATGGAGTCATACCATGACCAGCACCAGATATGGGCTGCATTACCAATAAATAAAAACAGACAACAAGAAAACAAAGGCTGTGTCCAAAACGGGAAAAATGCTGCCTTTGAAGGATGCATTTGGTGGCAGCAAGTCACCAAGGCATGTCTGGATCAAATAAATGCATAAAATCCTGCCTTCAAAGGTACCTTTGTTTTGCCCAATTTTGAAGGAAGCATGGATGTATTCTTCATGCTGCCTTCAACGTCCAACATTCTACAGAATCTATTGCTATCTTGGCAATGGCGCCTGAACAATTAAATAAACAAAAAGATGGCGTTCTACTTAGATAACTTGCTAGGTCATCCGGAAATAAGTTTTTAGCCACTGCCTTGATACATTTTATGGCCTATAACTTAACTTATACCTTTAACTTCGAAGACAGTGAAGAGAGCGAAGGAGCAAGTCAGTACCTTCCCATTTCGGACACAGTCAAAGAAAATGTTAAATAATGTGGACCTTTAAACAAAAATACATAAAACACAATGAGAGTCTAATAATAGATCAAAAACAACAGGCTTTCTTACAGTATCCCACTAGAACTGAGGCACCCATTAGGCTTCATCTCAAAGGTTCATGAACTAATGGTTGCTATTTATTGCGATCTATTGCTTTACCTCACAGCCACTCCATGTCCAATCACTCCCAGTGCTCCCTAGCAAAGGAGATTTACTATCTCAATGGGGCCTCACCTGCTAAAATAAAGGACATAAAAATCACACAGTGCACATAGTAGTGAAAAATCAGCTCTGGTTTTCACCACAGGGGAGGACCTTAAATGTCTTCAATTTGAGAGTAACTGAGGACTGAGAGCTGATTTAACCAATCTCTTTCGGAGTCTCCCAGGGAAGAGACATATTGGCAATCCGAGACAAGACTTGATCACACTATCTCAACAAAAAGATAAATTGACATTCTCTAAATCACTCTCCATCTCTCAAAGCCAATAAAGGCATCAACGGTCTTAGACATGTCTAAATCTCTCTCTCTCTCTCTCTCTCTCTCTCTTTCTCTCTCTCTCTCTCTCAAAGCACAGAAAGACATCAACGGTCTAAGACATGTCTACAAGTAAATCTCTCTCATAGGCAGAGAGCAGCACTTAAAGTGTCTAAATGTCAGGACCTCTCTTTTGGGAAGTAGAGTGACTTCCATAGTCTAAAATCCCCCCCCCCCCCCCCCAGAGCAAATCACAGACTAAGAGCAGAGAATTGTGCACACACACACACACACACACCCACGCACGCACGCACGCAAACACACACACACACACACACACACACACACACACACACACACACACACACACACACACACACACACACACGTGCCAGGGAGCAGTAGGTGTTACACTTTTGCACCTCCATCTGCGGTGGTATAGGTTCACAGCCACTCTCCCTGTGATGATGATGAATGGTATATATCTGTGTGTGTGTGTGTGTGTGTGTGTGTGTGTGTGTGTGTGTGTGTCTGTGTGTATGTGTGTGTGTGTGTGTGTGTGTGTGTGTGTCTGTGTGTGTGTGTGTGTGTGTGTGCGTGAGTGCGTGAGGGGACTCAGTAAGCAGATGTGCAGTTAAATATCTAACACCGCTCCAGGCGGCACACACCTTATTGTTTCATGAGGAGCAACAAACAGATTCAGAGCCCAGAGGCATAGAAACTCAGCAAAGCAGCTGAAATGAAGGCTGTGAAGACTCGAGGGGTCCACACACCGGCTTCGACAAAGTGCCCCGCACTCCACTTTCAATATTCTATTCCACTGTTTTCAATGCAACCCCACACACCAGCACTGCACTCTTCCACCCTCGATGGTGAATTACGCATGAAGACTATTTTGTTGGAGCCATTCAGAACATCTATTGTCGACTCTATAGGCTGCTATACTATGTTCGTTGCTAGTAGTGCGCAGCCGGTGTGTGAGAGCAAACAAAACTGTTTATTTATTTATAGATTTATATGTTTCTTTCTTCTTTCTTTCTTTCTTTGTTTATTTATGAACTCTACAGAAAAAAACTTTGTTATATCTCTGCCCACCTCCCCCCCCCCCCACACACACACATACATTTATTAAGCACATTCACAATAAGTACAAAACTGAAACAAAAAAACATTAAATAGTGAATTTAGAAGGTGTTTATTTCTAGATTCACCTCGAGGATTTACTGTTACTTGGTTAAAAGCCGTTAAGGGTTAATGTGCCCCTCC
>JAODXP020003149.1:7500-10000 GCA_027497455.2 Sardinella longiceps
CTAGTGCCTGTTTTCAAGATTCAAGATATCTTTATTACTTCTCATCATAGGTTTGAAGCCTATAAAAGAGTAAAAATTCTTGTGTTTTGTCTCCTCAAAAAAGATAAATAAATGAAAGGGTGTGTGTGTGTGTGTGTATGTGTGTGTGTCTGTGTATGTGTAGTACAAAAAAAGTGCCTTATTGTCTTCAGCATGAGTTGAGCAGTCTATTAGCTTGGTGAAAAAAGCTACTTTGGAGTCTGGTAGTGCGAGCTTTCAAACTTCTATACCGTTTGCCAGACGGTAATAGCTCAAATAGTTCATGGTTGGGATGACTAGGATCATTCAAGATTTTTTTTGCCTTCCTGATGCCTGTGTGTGGCCTTCTGCTCATGCTGTTTGTATTTTGACCTTTGGAACTTTTAACTGGCCTCCCTGGGCCTTCAAAGAAAATAAGATCCTATATCAGTCGAAAGCAGAGCCCTGGGGGGAACTGGCCAATCACATCGGCCCATTTCTTAAAAGCCTGTTTGCATTCTTTGCCGTTGAGAAGCAGTGAGTGTTTATCAATATAGAGTAGACGGTCAAGGTTTCCAATTTAAGATAATAGAGGCCAAGAGATGAGTTCAAGGGTGAAGTGCCCAGCGTCATCAACAGATGCATCCTCTTATCTGCACAGCCAAATAAATTGGCATCTGGGCCAAAAGGGTCATGGCCACATAGATTATTTGTGACCCCTAAGTGACCTTGATCTCTAGACTCCCTTTGTGGATCTGATCACGGGCAGTATGTATGTATGTATAATATTCACACTCTATTGTGAGGCAATGCTCTCCATGTTTTGACCCTGACTGTGGGTCAGTTCCTCATTGTGAGTGCTACGCTACAGCAGATGTCCTCTTTCTTAGCGGCCTTGACAACACCTGCTAGCGGGAGCATGCTAATCAGAAACCTGATGCTAATATCCAAAGCAGCCAGCAACTGTGTTTAGATTCTGTGTGTGTGTCCTCCTCCTTGCTCCTTCTGATGGCCAATTCTAATAATAAGGCAGTTTGGTGTGATGAGGTGCTCTCTGTTGACTAAGCCCCTGGAGGGGCGGTGGAGAGAGAGGGGGAGGATGTGGGAGGGTGGGGGTGGTTGGTCCCCTCAGGGCCATGCTAATGCTGGCAGGGTGGGTCCTCTCATATGCTGGAGAGGCTTCAGGGAGCAATCCTCTCTTGCGGTCATCTAATGCTGATTGGATTTTAAAAATGCATAGGTCAGGCCGCAGAGGGATTTCTCTCGTTCTGTTGTGCCGTCACGCATTCTCTCGCTCCGTCATTCTCATTTTGCGCTCCTTCTCTCTCTCTCTCTCTCTCTCTCTCTTTTTCTCTCTGTCTCTCTCTCTCTCCTTTCTGTCTTTCACTGAGTTATTCTATATTCCTTGCTTGCTCTTATCCACTTCTCATTCCCTCTCTCTCTCTCTCTCCCACTCATCTTTTTTTGTCTCTTTCATTCCCTCATTATCTCTTCTCTCACTCCCTCATCTCTCTCTCTCTCTCTCTCTCTCTCTCTCTCTATCTATCTATCTATCTATCTATCTATCTATCTCTCTCACACACACACACACACACATACACACACTCACACACACATTCCTTGTTTGTTTCTTTTGCAGATGTGTGTGCAGTGGCTCGGTCAGTGTTTCTGGAACTACCTGGACTGGCCAGAGATCTGTCACTACCTGTGCACCTGTGTGGTGCTGGGGCCTGACTACCAGGTCTACCTGTGCATCGCCATCCTCAAACACCTGCAGCCGGACATCCTGCTCCATGCTCAGACACAAGACCTGCAGGTCTTTCTCAAGGTACAGGACACGTGCGCACACACACACACACACACACACACACACACACACACACACACACACACACACACACACACACACACACACACACACACACACAGGTTGACTTGACCTGGGAAAAGTTTTCAAAAGTCTTTTTTTTTTTTTTACTGATTTCCACCAGGCTACTTTACTCAAGTCCTGTTAAAACCACACAAAGCACTAATAGGAGAAGGAATAATCAGTGGTCTTCTCCCATCCCCAAACTTTTTAAAGGCTGTTCATTTCATCCCCCTAATAGTTCAGGTCAGATGTTTTGGTCAATGCAGTCCTACAAAATTCATTCATTAATTAACATTTCAGCTTGGTTCAGCCCATCCACTGTTGCTGTTCAGCCCATACTAAAGAAAGTAAGAGAGGGAATGTAAGAATGTGCGTGTGTGTGTGTGTGTGTGTGTGTGTGTGTGTGTGTGTGTGTGTGTGTGTGTGTGTGAAAGAGAGGGAGAGAGAGAGAGAGAGTGTATGTGTAAGGGGCGGAGGAAGAGACAGGGAGAGTGTACTGTAGAATGTTGTACAATTTTTCTATTCTTACTTCAGCTGAGAGAGTTTGGGGCAAGCTCTTTGGTATTGTTACTCTAAAAAGAAACACGCAAGCCTGGTTGTTGTGGACAGGTTGTATGAAAGCATTTTGGTGTT
>JAODXP020003149.1:15000-31590 GCA_027497455.2 Sardinella longiceps
GTCTTTTTAGCTTTGTTTTAGTGTCTGTCTGGTATATTTTGGCACTGTTCAACTCAGATTTAAACAAGGATTCACACCATATAGTTTTTAAGTCCATACAACCAGCCAATCTGTACTTATGGATATTTCCCCATTCATTTTGGAGGGTCTGGTCTTGTTAAGCCCAAATAGCTGCCCGGAGGCGTGTCCAATATGGCGGCCGAGTGATGGGACTTGCCTTAGAAGGACTTTGATTACAATCACAAACCATGCAGTCTCTAAGCAGAGTTCACCAAGCTGTTCATTTGCAACAACCTTGTGATAGAACATTTCAACAGGGCCATTTCAAGGTACTTGAAGAGGACCATGGACAAACAGGACATGGAGCATGGTGGACCCTTCACCTCCCATAAAAACCTACTTCAACCATGCTTCAAGCATCTTTCATTAGTATAATCATGATTATTATATTATAATGATTAAACAGTCAATCTGGGGGACTCTTGCCTGGTTTACCTGTCCTGTCCCAACAGCTCTGCGTTTCAAGATTGTTCTTGTGGATCTGACCTTAAAAACCATTGGAGCATTCTACTCTCAATTTCCTTTAAGCCAATAATTTGAACAAGACAAGCAACAAACTGGGGGCTTTTGATTGACACTACTGCCAATTGGGCCTCAATAGCTTCTGCTGGTAACCAGTGGTCTCCATATCCTCAGGCTGTAATAGCAACTCCCTCTATTGATTCCTGACTCTACCAAGTAATGGAAACCAAAAGGAGGTGTAGGGGCCGGGGGGCTGTTAGAATGGGATAAAATAGGTAGGATCATCTTCCCATCCTTTAGGGCATCCCACTTAAAGGAGAGATTCGGTGTGATAAGGATCCGAAGTATATTGTAACATAAAAAGTTGGAACACTTGCCGGGAGCAGAATTTTGATATGTCCTTGCAGGCCGGAGAAAACTAGCTAGGTGTTTTTATTTTTAGCCAAATCGCTGTTTTAAACCATAGAAAGGCTCAAAATAGCCCCAGACTTTGTTTATAGTATAATGATAGTTCCAACATTTAAAACTAGACATGCCCCCATAAGCTTCAACTAGCAAGTGGTGGAGAGAGATGAGGAGAATAAAATGAGAGAGACGTGTTGTGTTGAGTAAGAGAAACCATTTGTGCCAGTGTAGCGCTGACGTAGCTTGGGAAGGATGGAGTTAGAGACGGAGGTAGAGGGAAATACAAAAAGCCAACGGGTTTATTGCCTATAAACAATACATCCTAGGCAAAGGGCAGTAGGAGGTGTCCTCTTAAAAACAACAAACCCTCGACTACTAATAAATAACTCATCTACAACTAAAACTCTCTCACACATCTCTCACTCATCAACACACGTCTCTCTCATCTCTGATTCTCCTCATCGCTCTCCTCAATCCTGCTCCCCTGCAAACGTTCCAACTTTTAATGATGTTGCAATACACTTTGGGTCCTTATCACACCAAATTTCTCCTTTTAAAGGGCAGTTTTTGCTGCAAACTAGCAACATAAAAGGTGTACAAACATTTTTCAGAGTCTTTCTGGCACATACTAAAACACGGTAATGGTGTCTGATAGCAAAAGATTTAGCAATATCATGCTGTAACAAGATTTTCTTTTATTTTGAGGTGGTTTTCTAGGCTTGCATTTACTGTATCCATCCACCCTTCATATGACTTAATCGTGTCATCAAAATAAATTCATTTGGGAATGATACCAAAACAAATTATCTGATGAAAAGAATGCAGTACCTCAATGGAGAAACGTTGCTTAGTGACCCTTTAATTTTAAATCTGGATGTATTTTCAGCTCAATTAATGCCCAGGCCTATAGGCCCATTCCATGGCCAGGAGGAGTTCTGGTAGCCTGGCAGCGCCATCCTGCGTACTTACGTTAAAATGAATTTTTACCTCCGTACGAGTCTGGACCAGAGCGCCTACCTCGGTTCGTTCACGGTTTAGCCAATCAGCACACAGTTTAGAGCGATGTCTCTTAACTTGCCTGAACACGTTCGTTATTCTCCCCCCTACTTTCGAATTACCTTTACAAAATTGGTACATGACATTAACATTCATGATCTTGAGGACTTATTGCCGCCACAATGTCAAAATAAATTGGAATTAGCTAGCATCTGTTACTGCTGAATGCGGAAGTGAGAGCCAGGTGAGAGGATACGTCATATCCAAACGGAAACATGTTTCCCTTGCATTGTTCCAGACTGTGACGGAGTCAACAGTCGGCTTATTAGTCAGGCTAGAGTTTTGGTGCTTTGCAGTGAGAGGGTTGTTTGAGAGAGGAGGAGCAGAGAGTAGACCTAGAGAGAGATCAGGTTAGCCTGCAGAAACCCCTCAGGGCTGCCAGTAGCCACTGCTGCTGGTGAGGACATTGAAAGTGACGGTGCGTTCAGGGTGGCTCAAAGGTAGACCGCAATGGCATGACTCAGAGTTTAATGACTTTTTTATCTCTTTACTTTATAATTAAGCATATGGCTAAGTTTGTACAGGCACTGCAGAAGTAAGAGAAGAGAAACAATTTTGTTGTTTGTTTGTTTTTGTTGTCAGAGTGCATCTATATCAGGGACAGCCATTCACAGCCATTCTCCGACACCATAATAAGCTATTTGGCTCTTTTGATCCTCATCTCTACGGCCATAGCAAAGATCGCAGAATATGAGCTCAGCTTTTGCCCTCTATGGCCACAGTGGGATGTGGCAGGAGGGGGAAAATGACTTGTCCTGTTCGGCTATGATAGTCCCACTGTTGTTCCATAGGCCTAGTACACTTTTAATCATATGTATTTTTATAAGATTTATTAAGATATCTCACCATTGGAAGCATTCAAGATATATGAATATAAATGAATCTATCCATTTCTTAATTTATCTGAGGTGCCAGAACTGCGTTAGCCCACTCTTAGCAATAATTTGCAAACAGTGGAGACTGTAATGCAACATGCAATTGAAATTTGCCCTCAAAACAGCACAGGTATGTCAACAATATGGCCACTCATGAATGAGCCCTGTGAATAGATACGTTAGACATATTCTATTCTTCCAAGTGGACAGGGCATCCTTATTACAATACAACCACAACACCCTTACCTCACTCACGTCAGATGATGCGCTACGTAAATTTCGTAAGGCACTTCCGCGCAACAATCTGATGTTGAAGCCCTTCAGAGCGATTTCAAGCCCAATATTCTCTAACCGGACCAATCAGGGCTGCTGGCTGCTGTAGAGGGCGTGACGTAGCGAAGAAGCAACTGTTTTGAATCCAACCAATCCAGCAAACGTAACCAGCGTCATCGGTTGGTTTCGATGTGGTTGGCTGAAGTGTACGTCAATTAAATTGATGGACAAGCTGTTTGTCCAGTTAGATTCAAGGATTTCTGGCTCCTGAAATAAAAAGTCTATCGCTGGACATCAGATGTTCGCGCGTAGCGCTACATCTGACGTGGGTGAGGTAAACAGCACCCTAGTTCCAGGGTAAAAAAAATCAAGCAACATGCCTTCTCCCACTAGTTTCCTATTCTCTCTATACTGTCCTATGTTGTAAAAGCGACAAAAGACATCTTTTAAAAATGCAATAACATTGTCAATGCTCTCTTTCTTGCTGGTGTTTGGCACTTTTACTGCACTATAATAACAGCAGCAAATGAAAAAGCAATGAAAATGCTGTTAACTGAACACTGACAGGAATGTTTAATATGAGGCTCGGAAAACATTCATGCAAAAAAAAAAAAAAAAAAATGTAGTTTTAATAACTGCAGAAAGATGAATAGTTTGCGAGCTGCAAAATATGGAATCATTAATTAATAATTCGTATTGAATTCTTGTTCCTGGAGGTGTAGCCTACCTTTTTTTTATTTCTTTCATCCTTTTCTCAGATCAGTGGTGCGGTGGTGGTGGGGAGGGAGGTGGTGACATCAACGTGTCGGCACCTGAGGCAGCAAGACAGGTATGTTAGACAAGTCGTTATAAAGCAAGTGGTGGGCGATGATTGAACGGCAGTAATGAGCACGTTACATGGTATTAGAGTCTTCCTGGTAGAACTTGCACTAAAGCTTTCATTACTATAGGAGCAAGTCTACTCTGGAAAACAAAGAAAGGTCTGCTGGAAAGAGCGAGTCTGCTTTGGGGCCAAAGAGAGGCGATGAGGAGGTGGGAGGAGTGGAGGGACTCATTCCCAGAGTGCACTGGGGCATGTCACCCAGAGTGGTGTCCCTTTGACCCAAACAAGGTGGTCTGGAGCAGGAGGGTAAATTGGCCCGCAGATTGCCTTGGCTCTGCAGGCATGTGAGGTGATCAATAAGCCATCATGTAATCCTTGGTTGAAGCTATATGCTACTATTCCATGAGGCGACATATATGTGCACACTCTCTTTCTTTCTCTCTCCCTTCCTCTCTTTCTCTCTCTCACACACGCACTCACACACACTCAGACATACAGTACACACACAAACAGGCGTGAACAGGGGCGCTGCTAGAAATTTTGGGCCCTATGAAAAAAATAATTTTGGGCCCCTCAAATATTGATTTTGATATAAAAATTTTCTCTGGGCCCCCTGTCTGTGCCAGGCCCTTAGAATCATCCTAACTTTCCCCCCCTAGCGGCGCCCTGGGCGTGAATATAGAACATACTGGTATCTCATACATTTCTCTTTGGATCAGCTGGTCAAAGTGTTGTGTTTGCAGCTTGCATCCTGTTTGGGGAAGCATCGGCAACCAGGCAACTAATGTGAAGGATACTGTAAATCGTTTACTGGATGGTTAATTTTTTGTTTACTCTGTTGTAATGAAAAAACACTAACATTGCCTGGATTTCAACTGTCTTTCTGCTAACAGACAACTACAGCAGGCTATATATGCCGTTGATGTTAGTATTAAAGAGTTTTTTTTTTTTTTTTTTTTCTTATTTATTTTTTTCTTTCTATCTTTCTTTCTTTCTTTCTTTCTTTTTCATCTTGGCTATTGCTGAAATGTAATTTCTCTGGTCACTTCTAGTGATGAAAAGCATTTCCTACCTGGTGTGTGGTGTCAGCGCAGTACTTAATAAGCGTGGCGGGAGATAAGCGTGGCATAGTTTTCTTCTTTGACGAAGCAAACGCCGAATAATCTATTGTTTTCAGAGCACACAAATGTCAAGTTGCTAATCGTGACTTGACATTCATTTAGTGGTGAAGATACATAGGCCTACTGAGAGAGAGAGAGAGAGAAAGAGAGAGAGAGAGATTGGTCAATGTTGTTGTCCATGCCTGCTGCTCATTTGTTAGGCTAATGTGAGTGTCGGCAGCAGACTCTGTTCTGTCTGCCTAATAGCAATGAAGGGCAACAAGAGTCACTGCAGCTCACCACCTGCCAGTCACACCACAGTGGGTGTGTGTGTGTGTGTGTGTGTGTGTGTGTGTGTGTGTGTGTGTGTGTGTGTGTGTGTGGTGTGTAGCCTACCTGCTCTGTACTTGCTTTTTTATCTTTAATGCATATTAAGAATTAAGAAAGCACAATTTAAGTATTTTGAACTAAGTGTACTTCAGTTGAGTATACTTTAGTGTATTCTTTTTTTTAACCTGTGTGTGTACCTGTTCTGTACTGTTTTTTAATGCAATAACTATCAGTCTTTTCAAGCCGTTTATCTTATCTCTCATCCAAATGAAGTATCCCTTGTAATATAGCCACTATTCCTATACCAAAAGATACCAGACATTTATACTAAATGTCCTGCCAGCACGTGTGGATTGTTTTCCCTCACAGAAGGACCCACTGAAATGCGAGACACAGTTGACCTTTAGTTCCACTGAATAACACAAAACAGCACAAAACCCTGAGCCACCAGCAGTGGTGTGCAAACACCCCACCACCACCATCTGTGTCTGACAGAGGCCCTGTGGTAGCCATCTCTAAATAGAGAATACACACGCACACACACACACACACACACACACACACACACACACACACACACACACACACACACACACACAGAGGCGCACGCACACAGAGGCGCACGCACACACACACACACACACAACACACACACACACACACACACACACACAGAGAGAGAGAGAGTGAGAGAGAAACATACACACACACACACACACACACACACACACACATCCTTTGTGTATTTGTGTGTGTGTGTTTATGAGACAAATGTGGGTATGGCAGAAGGAATATGTGTGGGAGAGTATGCATATGTGTGTGTGAGAGAATGCATGTGTGTGTGTGTGCGTGTGTGTGTGTGAAAGAGAGAGTGAGAGTGTGCATGTGTGTGTGTTTGTGCGTGCATGTGTGTGTGTCTGTGTGTGTGGGTGAGAGTGTGCACGTATGTGTATGTGCATGTGTGTGTGTGAATGAGAGGGTGCATGTGTGTGTGAGAGTGTGTGTACGCGTGTGTGGCGAATAAAAAAACAGGAGAAGTGAAATGTCAGGCGCACATTGGGAGTGCCAGAGGCTCGCCTCTCTGCTCGTCTGAATGTCACAGCTCCAGAGACGAACGCCGACACACGCCACGGGCCGACCTGTCTGACAATGGCCACCGAGATCGCTAATGATCCCGTGTGTTCCTGATGAAAGGTCACAGAGGAATGTCGCTCTGCTTTCGTTGGATTGAAAACAGACACACACAACCAGCTCTTTCTAAAACATCATCTGTTGTGATGTCAGTTGAAAATAAGAGGAAACATTTTGTGTTAAATAAAACTGTGATGTAGCTTAGAAGTTTAAGATGACAGGCTTTGTTAGACCAAGGCTCTAGTTTTGATTGGCGCCTGAGGGCTTGTGTATTCTGCTTCCATAGCATGTGTGTGTTTGTGTGTGTGTGTGTGAGAGAGTGATTTATCTCTCTTTCATCACTTCCGCATTGCTGTTGTGTGTTGTGTGTGTGTGTGTGTGTGTGTGTTTTCACATCAGGGTTATCTCTAATGAGGACTTGCTACTATAGTTTTTCACTGAAACACTTCCCCCCTGCAGTGAGCCTCACCCAAAGACACACACACACACACACACACACACACACACACACACACACACACACACACACACACACTTGCACACACTCACACACCCATAGACACACATCTCATAGAGGCAGTGTGGGATAAACACAGACATGTAACACAGGTGTCAAGCACACAGTACGTTCACCTGGTACGAAAGACTGGAGGCCTCTGCCTCTTCACTAGCTCTTTGGAAATGTTGTATCAGTAAGTCAGATCTTTGTGGTCAAACTGCAATGCACTTGCTTGCATAACTTAAAGGAATTATTTGGAGTGATTCAATCTGTAGCCCTGTTGTCTCACATTGCTAAGCAATGAGAATGATGAAAGTATGTGAAAAGTATCCTAGTATCCTACTTTGGCTTGTTTTCTAATCAATTGCTCTGTGCCTTTTGGACATAGTTCATCACAGTGGGCCTACTGATTCCACATAACAAATCACCTCATTAAAATGTTTATATTACAGTATATATAACAATGAACATCATATAAAAATTCATATTTCATATAAACATTACAGAGTGGGCTCTGAGCAAAGGCGCATATACTGTAATACTCTTGCTGCAGTGATGTGCTGGCCTCCCCTCCGTCTCAATGCTCAATGAATATCCTTGCCTCATCTGATGACTGCTTCCTGACCACACCTCTGACCCTGACCATGTCCACAAATCAGTAGCATATCGTGGCCGTGACCAAAAAAAAAAAGGCATTTGGTAATGCGATTGATATGGAGATTGATATTGATCATGTCTCTTTTGTTATCTTTATTCTAAGACCTGTCCAGTTAAGCTGCTCTGGCTGCATTCCTGGCCTCTTTGGCTCCGGGCCATTGGAAGCAGTCCGGAACCTTGGAACCTCTACAGTATTCCGGAGTGTTTGCCAATCTCCCTGTCCAGCAGTTTGAATCTATCAAACTCGACACACTTATTTCAATTACTTAACAAATACTTGTTTCAAAATAGATTAAGATGAAATGGGATTTTTTTCGTACAATTCCCTGGGGGGATTACTTGATTAGTTGTTTGTATGTAGATGTGGTGCTGGCAATCACCATTGCTGACAAGCTATAATTGAATCAAATGTCCAGTCACTCTCCTCCTGGCTTCTGACTTCTTATCACAATGACTCAACGTTTTTTCTTTTGTAATTTCCCTAAACAACAGTGACTCTGCACTTTTCATCCCCTAAACCAAACGATCTGCCCTCAGTCTTGAAGCTGACAAACCCAGCGCTCGGTGACAAATGACACCGGCGATATGGCCATCCAGCGCTCTCGGAATGAACACATCAAACACGCCAGCCTGGCCCGCTCTTCATTCATCAACACGACCTCCCTAAGGAGTCGCCAGGCAACCTCCTTGGGGCCAATGGTGTACCAGAATTAATCATGATGTCACAACCTGCGAGCAGCAGCACAGAGAGTTTTGGATCAAGTGAGGAAGAGATAGAGAGAGAGAGAGTGAGACAAAGGGAGAGAGAGAGAGAGAGAGGAGATGAATGGTGCCGCTGATAATACATAGATCTCAGACTGACATCCACTGGTTTACATGGACATAAATAATCTGATTATTTGAGACAGATATTACATTTCAGTCTGCGTTTATGAATGCCTGTTCTTGAATTCTGTTCTATAGAAATGCATCATGGAATCTGTATAATAAGATCAATCCTGTCCATGTAAACCCAATAAACTTGCCTCAACGGGCGGATATACCACCACTTCTAAAACAGAGACTTCTAAAACAGATAGTTCCAGTTCTTGATTGTGATTGGTGGAATCGTGTTTCATGCCATTCTATAATCCCCAATATGTCCTCAACTGCATTTCGTTCAATTTTGCTACGCCACAGGGAAGTGTACGGTGACTAAGGTGCATTACTTCAAAACAAAAAAATATAGTAGGCCTATCTATATATTTTATTTCCTTGGCTGTGTCACAGTTTCAAGGTAAAAAAGTACTGCAGTCCTTCAGCTGGTCTATACAAACATTTTCCAAAGACAGACTTAATTTCAGTTGACATGAACTGTATAATTTAATGAAGCCTCCATTGGGTTTAATTAAGCATGTGCTCTTACTGAAGCTGTCAGATGAATTTCCCGAAACGGCTCAAGTGTGCACCCCAACCAAAGCTACAGTATTCCATAACCATGATCTTACTGCTTATATCGGAAGCCACTCAAAGGCAATAGGCTAACTAATCACCGACGACACACTCAACGACAGATCTGCTTGAAAATAGTCAAAGCCAAATGCATCAGGAGATCCTTACTATTTTAAGTAACAAAGCCTAGCCTCCAGTGGTTGCTCTCCTCTCTGGGTATAGGCTATATGCTCTAATTGCTGTTCACATCAGTGGCTGCACTTTAATTAAGAAAGTCACAGCAGCAAACTCTCTCTAAGCTCTCCTTTAAATATAGTTCCACTGGGCATGATCAGCATTGATAAGGCTTAGGGGAGGCAGGGAGACGGGCACAATTCACAGGAACTCCTTACTACACTCTGTGGAACTCTGCTTAATAGACATGAAGAATGTTGGCTGAATCCCTTTTCTTAAAGAGATACTCCACCCTTTCTTAATGAAAATTGGCTATTCACCCTCAAATGCAAAAGCATTTTGGTCTCAGTGCATGCGTTTTTCTAGTCAGGCAACCCCCAAATTTAGCTTTAGCTTAGCATAGGCGCTGGAATGTAAAGTAGCCAGATAGCAAGTCTTTGTCTACTTTACTTTTTAGTCCCCTTTAACCCTTCCCCTTGTTTTCTGCATACAGTAGTCACATGAAGAGAAGGGGTGTCCCAAAGAAAATGGGAAATTGGATTCAGCCTTTGATGTACTGTCACTGTTTAATGAATCAAAGTTTTCTGAAAAGTTCACTTAAGTTCAAAACTGAAACGGCACTCAGGCCTGTCATTTGGTAGCCTATCATTTGGTAAAATTCTATATCACTGTTTTATCTCTATCTGGACATGGAAATTTTGTAAAGTCGAGCAACAAAATAATAGCATATAATAGAACCACTGGATGTACAGTATACCTTTATTGTGAAATATGTGTGTTGCAATTATAATGGTCCTTGGAAAATGTTTTGCTCTCTGAAGGGTTCCTATAGCCCAGTAAGTTTGAGAACCTCAGAGTCTGTTCTGGACTACTCTTCTCTTCTGCTAAGGGGGAAAAGAATGGATGCACTGTAAACATATATTGTGAAATGTGTGTTACAATTATAAGGGGTCCTCGGAAGATTTTATGCACCATGAAGGGTTCCTGGTCCTATAAAGTTTGAGAAAATGTGATTTAGACTACTCTATTCTTCTGCTAAGGGGTAAAATGGATGTACAGTAAACCTTTTGGGAGGGAAGTAAACACAGCGTTTCTTCTAGTGTCGAGCCACTCTATTGAAAACCCCATAGACCTGTGGTGAAATTTGTGTTACAATTAGAAGAGGTTCTTGTAAAATGTTCTGCTATATGATGGGTAATAAAGTTAGAAACCCTCTGTTCTGGCCCACTCTATTCTTCTGCTAAGGGAAAAACAGCAAGTAATGACTGTCTCCAGGGCATAGATTTATAATACATGCCAGATCCCCACAAAGATCTACTGTATGCCATGCTTTGACTATCTATGATCCTAATAACTCCCTAAAGCAACATTTGCAATTCACATCTTGCAAAGGACATTTGCAGCTTTGGTAATATTGTGAAGGATTCGTCATAAATCTTTAAGGGTGTGAGAAGTGATAAGTCTACTGTGCAGGTGTCAGCATTCATAATGAATGGGGTGTGATATATTATAAATGCCTTCATTATGTTCTTCTCTGGTGGCCCTCCATACAGCACAGCACAGCACAGCACAGCACAGTCATGCCAAAAGCAAAGAAGGCTACTACAAAATGGTTTCCAAAATAAAGTTCACGAGTACAGTGGCAGTAGGCCTAATCGTTGAGGTCTTTCCATTTTTATGGTATTTTTCATGTCTCATCATAATCTCATGTTTCTAAGTAATGTTTCACCTTTTTACCCAAAGAAACTTGCACTGCTATTGGTGCGATTTACTACCTTCAATTGAGCCCAAAAGCCCATAATTCATGTTATCCTCAGAAACATCTCCAGACTTCGATCCACACTCTCCAACTCTGGGACTGGACTCATCCACTCCTACATCACTTCCTGTCCTCCCGCCTGGACAAATGAAAATGGCACAAGCATACACACGCCAAAGAAAATATGGAATATTGTACTTGTACAATTAATATCAAAATGAAACAATTTCATCTGCTCTTATACTTAAAAATGACCAAATTTAGGATCATACTTTACACTGTATCTATTTTTTTCATCTGTCTCTGCCCGCTGAAATGAGTGTGATGTGCACAAGTAAAATTAATAAATGTTTATACATTTTTATTTCATATTCTATCAAATTCTTTCATATTAGATTTAATTATTTAATGTCTTATTTATTTATTTAGTTAGTTAGTTAGTTTCTCATTTATTTATTGAGTTTTGTCACAAAAAGCATTCCATAGGGCGAGGCACAAGAGGACTGTTAAAATCTCTCATCAGGATGCATTCATCTCTAGTCATTGCCATATGCCATTCAGTGAACATCTTTGTTTTCACCAGTTAGTCTCTCAAGTGAATGAGCGTCATGTTAAGAAAGCAGAGAACCATTTATCAAGCTTGTTTTGTAATAGGCTTTTTAAACGGAGACAAAAAGGATATAAATGCATTTCCACCTTTTTATTGAGAGGCCTCGGTGAACATCACAGCAGAACAACTCTCTCTGAATAGAGAGACTTGCCACTTCCATCTGATTTGAATAACACATTCAATGTGCAAATCTGCATTCGCACAATGTTAGGTAATTACAGGTGGGGGAGTGTGAAGCAGACACATTATAATTCCGGCTTTTCTCACTCCAGTGACATACAATGCCCCCCCTGCTGTGCTGTTCTCATTTACTCTCAGTGTGTTACATAAGCATATATTTCACATTGTGTGGTGTTTTTTTCCCCCACAATACAGCAGTTCTTATTATGAGATAAATGCATTAATGCTAAAGTCTCCGTGACACGATATGAGTCATTTATTGCTGCCCCCCTGTGCTATGTGTGATTGGTGTCAAGCCAGCTGAGCTGTGCTGCAGGCTGCTGTTTCTAAAAGCATTATTGTGTCAGGGCCAAACATCAGGTTCAGAACGATAGAAATAAAAGGGGATATAAATTTGTAGTCTTTTCATCATTTAAAGGAATACTAGGCAACTTCCCACCACTGTTTGAGGTGTCTGTTTTATCAGACAATCTGTTTTGGTACAATCTCCAAATAAATTACATGTAATTTGGATGACATACAGTAGTCTTATTCCCACTATCCATCCAGGACTGTGTTACATGGCTACACTTTAAAAGGTATTGCCATAATCATAAAAGAAATCAGAAATCTGAATTGAATACTGATGTGTACAGAACATATATATGTCGCAGATGCTTTTATCCAAGCTACTTACATTTGGTCAACTATCAATTACATCAGGGCCAGTCACATGGGAAAGGCAACATGATGCTGACATTCTTAGGGCGGACAGCTAGCCTGGCACGCCCTCCCAGTGACGTAACACCTTCGGCATTGCTGTCACTGGTCTGGCCAGCTGCTGATCGGGCAGGATTTCTGAATTCCCCTAAACGGAGGAACTGCCCCCTCTTGGTCGAGAACCAATCAACTTTGAGCAGCTCCAAAGGCTCTCAGTCCTGTTCAAGCAATTCCCTTCGCGTCACATACGTCTGAGGAAAGAGTGGTGTGATTGGTTTTGCTTCGGCACAGCATTGTCCAACATCGACTAGTAGCAAACCGAGCCATTTGACGGGCTCTTGGTCAGTCTTGTAGAGCTTTGAAAGTCAATGGCAATCAGGCTAGCGGAGAGCTGTGGTCATTAGAAAAATCTATTATTTTAGTTTCACTAGCTCGTTAGAATAACTGCTTGCTCAATAAAGAGTTTACCTGACATAGCCCGCCCATAATACTACTGTTCATCCGTATACATGGTCTGGAGACGGTATTCTGGGGAGGGTTTAGTCCGTTAACAAACAAACGACCAATGCTGATTGGGCGAGCTGTCAAATCGTTCCAAACCAGAGCTGAGTGCCCTCCCCTGCCCTATAATCGCTTCAGGTTAAAGAACCTCTGGACCTAGAATACGGATGAACAGAAGTATTATGGGCAGGCTATGTCAGGCTAATGAAGAGTACCTATTTGGCTTGGTAGCTGACCTTGGTCCTAGAGTGCCTAAAGTGGACCATGCTTGTGATCGATCCTCATGTAACCTCTATGGATATAGAGGACTATAAGAGTAGATCCAGGAGTGACATGGAGGAGTAAGGGGAGGGAGGAGGGACAATTTGCAACACCAGGTGGTTTGACGTACGCCCATGGATAAGCAATCTGGTTTAGATCTCCAAGATGGTAGATGGGTGAGTTGGACTCTTCCTGAATTATGTGTGGAAAAAGAAATACAAATCGGAGATCAGCTTAAGCTTCCCATTTTTTTTTTACCAGTGTAACAATCTAACAAATTAAATATCAACTTCGAGGTTTGTGCCAACCATACGCTTTTCCAAAGGCGTGTTGTGTGCCTATGTGTTTGGCAAAGGGATTAACAAAACTCATTAAACCCCATTGTTTCACTTCATTGTTCTCCGACACATCTGCACACCGCTGGCAAATCAATCTGTCACATTCATTTTACAATGCAGTAAAGTAGAGTGACAGAAAAAGTCACTCCGTTGTGGCTCCTGTCATTCAAATTCTTGGCTCGCGAAAAGGTTCTTCCATTTTGTTTTTCAACTAAACTTTAGCAATAAACTTTAACAAAGGGCTGTTTAGAGCTTAGACAGCGGCTGTTGCCAGAGTTCTCTTCAGGAGGGCGAGAGCAGTAATGTGTGGCATTCAGGTTAATGAAACCCATTGTTTGAGTTTATTGTTTTCCAGAGTCCCGGTGCACTGCTTACTGTCAAGCTGCCACATTTGTTTTATAGTGGAAGAGAGTGATGAGAGAGAGAGAGAGAGAGAGAGAGAGAGAGAGAGAGAGAGAGAGAGAGAGAGAGAGAGAGAGAGAGAATGGCCACGTGATTTTAACTTTTCTAAGGTAATAAGGCACTGTCAGATTGATCCATCATAAATTAATGTCCATCAATGATGCCCCCCCCCCCAAACACACACACAAACACACACACACACACACACACACACACCTCCTTCACCAGGAGGAACACTTTAGAATCTATTTTGTAAAGAGACAATTTATTCTTTATGTAGTTTCTCTCCACAGTGTTTGCCATCATGGTGTTTACGACGGACAAAAGGCCATTGTACACTTAGAATGTATTTTTATGTATTTTTCACTGTGTCCTATTTGGGCAATTGAACAATACATTTGACATCAGGCTCCAAAACCGCAATTTTTTTTTTTTTTTTTTACTCTCTATTCCGGCATTTTTATCCATATGCAGTCAGAGATCGTTCTTTAGACAGAAAGTGACAGTTTATGTTTTCTTGTGCCACTCCAGCATGGAATGACTTAGGCTTCTATACGGGATTGAAATGGTTGGTTTCCTGGTTGAATGTTAGCCTGACACCCCGGACTATATCATAAGAATGCATAGTCTGGAGACCACTGATAGACTGTGCCTCAATGGAGGGGTGGGTGATTGCATTGTCTTTCAAACTGCCTCTCCACGTAATAGGCTAGCGTTCCGGCCAGTGGTACCAGCTGGTATATCAAACTTTGCCCGTAGCCCGTTGGTAACACGGCAAAGACATCTTTTTTCAGAATGAAAGACTTCAGTGCGCTTTCTTGTTCCACTTTCAAAGAAATAGACAAGTGCAATTCCACCAAAACTAAAGCCAAAGAGGATTCTCTATATACAGCTCTGGTTTGAGCAGGAC
Source organism: Sardinella longiceps (assembly GCA_027497455.2). Taxonomy (NCBI): domain Eukaryota; kingdom Metazoa; phylum Chordata; class Actinopteri; order Clupeiformes; family Clupeidae; genus Sardinella; species Sardinella longiceps. The sequence goes on from JAODXP020003149.1 coordinate 29,937, forward strand.
TGACGTCATCGTACAAAGCCCGCCTTACGATTTCCTGTACGCATACCGCGCTGTGATTGGTTATCCGCCGCCAGAGGCAGGATACAACGGTTTTCTATCAGGGGTCTCTGGACGTATCCGCTGTGCAAATTCAAATTTGCTACCGCTAGGGGTACGTCTAGAGTTCTAGGCTAGTTGAATGTGTGAACCAGCATTTCTGTCCTGGTTTTAGCTAGTAACTGTGACTGTGTTAACTTTATGCAGGTTGGGTAAAATTGAGGTTGTCAAAATTTCATCCCCATCTGTTGGCTACAGTATAAATTGTGGGCCTATTTCTACTATATTCAAATAAAAAAAATTAACTCTTTTAGATTGAAATGGACATCATTGCATTTGAAATACTATTTTGACATACCAACTCCTGATGTTGCCTTTAAATGACTTAATTTTTTTTACAACATACCTGATTTAAGATTAAATGACCAGTGTATTTGTTTTGTTGCGTCCTCCTCATACATGTTCAAAGGAGATGCTATTTTCTGCTGACATGGAAAATTTTCAAACCACAGGGGAGTTTCAGATAGGCCGATATCAGACCAGGCTGTGGGTTGGCAACCTCAAGATTTCCTGTTTTCTGACACTTGGATTCACACCTTGTATGCATAGAGGGGACAGATGAAAAGCAGTTAAAGTGAGAGTTTGTTCAAATTTGAATAGCAATTTGCATTCAATCAGCAGGCACACAACATGCACTTTCTGCAAACAGAGTCATTTCCAGACAGAGAGATTGCTATTGATCTGATCTGAGATCTGGAGAGTCCCATTTACTGTGGTATAACTGTACAACAGGACACCAAAATTCTGCTCTGTAGTCCTGACGTGTGATCAGGGTCATAGCGGAGAAGTTCAATCTACCCCAACATCTCCTCAAGAACTTCTATAGAGCCACTATCGAGACAAGAGCATCCTTACAGGTATGGTAACAGCACGCAGCAAGACCGCAAAGCACTGCAAAGGGTGGTGAAGTCTGCAGAACGTACCATCAGAACCACGCGCTACCCCACCCACAGGAATAGGTGTCAGTCCAGAGCCAACAAAATCATCAGAGATCCAAGTCACCCTAACCATAGCCTCTTCTCTGTGCTAAGATCTGGGAAATGTTACCAGTGCCTGAAAGCCAGAACTGAGAGACTGAGGAAAAGTTTTTATCCTCAGTCTATCCGGATATTGAATGGAAACCACAAGGCACTAAAACATTTTTTGGTAATTTCTTGTATAGATAAATACATTTTTTCTTAATTTATTTTTTTACATATTAAATATTTTAACAATGCAAGCATAGTCATTGGAGTCAAAGCATTTCACTGCACATTGTATAATGGTATGTGACCAATAAGATTTGATTTGATTTGGGGTGTGTTGGAGATCTGTTGCTGTAGAAGGGATCAGTTCTAATACCGGCCTTTTAAACAACAAAGGCACAAAACACTGACCGTGTGTATGTATGTGCGTCTGTGTGCATGTGTCTAGAATAGAATGGATGAAGACAGAGGAAGAAGACAGGGAAAATACAGAAATATAGCAGAGTAAAAAACCCTGGGCATTGGCATGGCCATCTATTCCATGCGACAGTTATGGGGACAGACTGGCCCCTGCTCTGGTTTGTGTGGCAGGG